>JAUMHL010000016.1:4501477-4532307 GCA_032362345.1 Sandelia bainsii
CATTGTGACGAATGAAGCCTCAAACGTCATCGGTCACGTGATTACGGAGATTTGATACAAGCATCGACACAGTGTTTTGAACCAGTTTGCTTCAATAGAGTGAAACTGGCTTCGGAGCTTCAGTGTCAAACGTCCCATCTCTAGTTTGTAGGTATCTTTGCTTTGTTCCCTTTGAGAGCTAAGGCTCAGAAGCTGAATAAACTGACTCAGTTTGTGTCTTCCTTCTCCACACTCACTTCTCTCTTCTCCAGCATGCTGCAGGTTAGATTGCCCATCCCCCCACCACAGGTGTGCCTACTTGTATCTCTCACCTACTCCACTTCCTTCTTCCCATTTCCTGTCAAGGTGGAAAGGCTGCTTTGTTTTTTTTCTTTTTTCTGTTTGGTTTTATTTTTTTCTCATTTACCTTTCTGCCACACCATGGTTGGTATGGTTGCTCAGAATGAACAGTGGTTTGGAAGAATTTCAGGCTTATTCTACAAAGCAAACATTGTTTCATGAATATTTTATGTAGTTTTTTAAAAATATTATGAAATATACCATATACCGTATCAAAATATGATGTATTTCCAACTACCCAATATCATTTGGTTACTAGATCATGAGGTGGCATAATAGCTCAGTGGGTAGAGCAGTCGTCTTCCAACCCAAGGGTGAGCGGTTAAATTCTCAGTCGCGGCAAGCTACATGTTTCAGTGTCCTTGGACAAGACACCGAAACCCCGTAGTAGCGCTGACACAGGTCTAGCAGCTGTCCAAACAACAATTTTCCCCAAGGGGATCATTAAAGTATCAATTATTATTATTATTATCATTATTAGATGGTGATTTTGGAGTCTGATGCCTCTTTGATGGACGTGTGGATAAAACGTTTTGGTACATTCACACAAATAAATACAAAGTAGTTCTGGGATTGTGTTGTGCTGAGTGTTCACGTGCTCTGTGCTCTGCTCTGATTATCCCTGCTCTGTTCTGTTTAAAATTTATTCCTGTCAGGTAGTAAACTGACTCTGGCTCTGGTTTCCAATGGAATCAAGCTCTCCCAGTTGGCTCTCATTCGGCTGTAGCTGGGCTGCATCAGAGCATGTTTGCATATAGTTGAACCTTTTTCACCTTTCCACCTAAAGTGTAGTTGTTGAATGTGTCTTGCTCTGAGGGAGGTACCCGGCAGCAGTCAGTCTTCACTGACAATAAATGGGCGGCTGTCTGTGACCCAGGCATTTGAATCTGTATGTGTGAACGGTTTGTTAGATAATCAATGCAGACTGCTCAGTTTTAGCGCTTCACCAAACTTTGTCCTGTATGTAAACTAATTCTTAAGGTTTGATAGTGAAGTGTTAGCTTTCAAAAGAGACAGGGGGCATAAATGTAATCCTTAGGATTCAAAAATTGGAACCATTTTATTTTGGATATGCCAATTTCAGCCTGCTCACAAAAGAAGGGCTGCTTGTAAAGAGTTTTTAATTATTGGAAAATGTTGGGTGAATAAAGCATGGTGCTCTGAAAAAGAACTGGGCCAAGTGCTTTCATTTTGATGGGCTTCCCACAAACTGGAGATGTATTGCTTCCTGAACCAGTTGTTTCACTGTTGTGTTACTGTAAATGCAGCTCACAGAGAGATGAGAAGAGCTGCACACATACAGTATCTACGGAAACACTGATTTCTACTTGAAGTAATTGCATTTTAAGTGCTTTGTATTTATTACAACATGATAATCAGTCTGTGCAGGGGTCAGCATTTGAGAATAATTTAGTAACACCACTTGTGTTTTTTTCCCAGGATTCAATGAGTCACACTTGACACCGAGGCATGTGGGACGCAACAAGGCTGTGCACGGCCAAATAAAAAATTCAGCTCCAGGATAAAAGTTTCTCACTTACATGTATAGCCCCAAAAGCACTTAATTCTATGCAAACATTTTTCTTTTGAAATTAATTCAGCGCTGCATATTTGGCCACATAAATTATTAACAGTATTTTAATATTTTAGTGCAAATAATGAGGGCTCTTGACCTCTGTATTTAAATTTAATCATTACATGCAGAATTTATTAGCAGCATTTTCCCTTGTCTGTCTAGGAAATTTTGCCAGTAATTTTCCCAGGAAGCAGCGTGATGAAGACCCTGTCTCTCTATAATGGATGAATACAATTGAAAAATCATCAGCCAAAGAGGGTCATGAAGTACTCGTGCTGAGAATTAAGAAAAAAAATGAGGATGCCTCTGAATCTGACCACTTAACCAAAAATCTAACCAAATATTTTGCCACATATTTTAAAAAGGAGGAAACTGTGTTTGTGAGAAGGTTAAAGAGGCGAAGCATGAAGCGTGTGACAGCTCCATCACAGAGCACGAGTTAAAGGTCAGCCACGATGTAATTGCCGCGTCCCGCTCCCATTTGTCTAAACCGAGGTGTTTGCGTTCAGAAATCAGCTGCAGGTGAAAAGGCATTTAGCTGCCTGTCATCCTCACTCACCTTCATCCTTACACACATCCGTGCAGAGCTGTGACAGGAGGCCACGGATAGAGCTGCAGCTCTTATCATCAGCCAGAAACACACTAAAAATAAAAATATGCATTCTATATATTGATATCATGGACACACTGAGTGAAATTGCACACATGTATGGAACACACACACACACACACACACACAGTTCAGTAAATGATATCTGCAATGTAACAGGAATGTGACCTGTGTGCAGGAGGCAGAAAGTTCTGTACCAGTAATATTTCAATTTCCCAGATTAAAATGACATTTATAGAAAATGTGGGGTCATATGTTCTGACTTACATTTAGTAGTATCCCAGTAGATATTGGTTTTAATTACCTTGGCCTTCGGATTTCTGTCTCCAACTCAATATAATCTACGGACACTCTCAACTGTTTTCAGTGTTTTACCAAAACAAACTATTTAAAGTGAGGTCTTTTGGTTATCTAGAGTAACAAGGGCATTCCTGAAAGTGAAGTTGCTGTCACACCTCTTAAAATCTACCGGTACTTGTTCAGTGCTGTGGCCAAGAAATTCTGTTCACCTGAGCAGTTTGGGTAATATAAAAAAACAGTGATGATATGAAAAATAAGACCACTACCAACATATACCACTTCATTTCTACCTTTTCTTTCTGTTTCTAACCACAATATGACACAGTGAGTAAAACCATGGAAATCAAACTCAAAGTAGTTTAGCGACAATATTAAATCTACTTTACAATGTCAACTTATTCTGCCTAATTTCGGATAATCTTACTTCGACCTGGATAACCAGTACAATGAAGCTGGTCATCAGCTTGTTTTGTGAAGCCTTTAGTTATATGATCACATAAAGTAGATATAACATTTTAATCAAAGCAAGAAAGAAAGAAAGAAAGAAAGAAAGAAATGCAGATTAGATGACATCAAATTGATCAGAATTGCAGTGTATATATTGTTTTACAGTAAATGACTGTGTTAGCTGGAAACAGCTGTTTTTTCAGTGGAATATCTACTATACACAGGCATGAGAGGCTCATCATCAGCAGCCATCGTTCTGTGCTTGAACGGCACGTTGTATTTAAAAGGCCATTCCATCAGCAGAAATTATTTTGCAATTATGCTAGCACGGCTGAAAACTTATATTTTTATGGAAAACAAGCACATCTGGACAACTTACACTAATCTTTTGTAAGGTAGCGGAGCTCAAGAGGTGGCACGTTCGTTCACCAATCACAGAGTTGGTGGTTTGAATCCTGGCATGTTGAAGTGTCCTTGGGCAAGACACTGAACCCCTGGTGGTTCAGACCAGCTGCATGGCAGACATTGTTGTGTGAACGGTGAGTGAGAAGCAGTGTAAAGTGCTTTGAGTACTGATAGGTTAGATAAGTGCTATGTAAGTGCAGATCATTTACCATTAACGCCTGACATGTACATAAAAATCAAAGATGACTAATGTCCAACTGTCTCTGCCAGAGCAGAAACAGATCTCTAAAGAAAGGATCTCTGGTATGTTCTTTTACTCTCTCTCACCATAACAAGGCAGGCAGCACTATGAGGATCATACTTTTTAATATGTGTCTTTAATACGATCCAGCCTGTCGTGCTGAGAGAGAAACTCCTGAAGATGCAGGCAGACCCCTCCACAACCTCCTGGACTGACTACCTGCAGGGATATGTGTGTGAGTGGGTGGTCAGCAGCATGAGAGCACCACAGGGTTCTGTACTCCCCCCTTTCCTCTTTACCCTGTACATGTCTGACTTTCTGCACAACTGAAGTTGTCAGAGTACAGTGGCCTGTTTTGTGAAGTGGTGTGGGAACAGTCAACTGACCTTAAATGTGGCCAAGACAAAGGAGATGGTTGTGGACTTAGGGAGGAATAGAATCAATTTTAACACTGTCTCCACTCTGGCAGGGGAAATAGAGGTGGTGGAGGGGTACGAATACCCAGGTGTTTATCTAGAACACAGAGGCGGCACAGAAGGGACAGGAAGGGACAGAGCAGACTCTACCTCTTGAGGAATCTTAGGTCCTTTAATATGTGCAACAAGATGTTGCAGCTCTTTTACCAGTCTGCTGTGGCCAGTGCAATATTCTTGGCTGCTATCAGAGCCAGTAACACTAACAAACTGAACAAACTGATGGTGGGTTGTGGAGAGGAGGATGCTGCACAGATTGCTGAATACCATAGAAAACAGCTCACATCCTCTGCACGACCTGCTGGTCAAACAGCAGAGCAGCTTCAGCAGGAGACTTCTCCAGCTCCACTGTGACAGAACGGTAAAGAGAGTCATTCCTGTAAACAGCCATCCCCCTGTACAAAGACTCTCCTCTAACAGTATATCTATATAACAGGACAGACATTTATTACATACTCTGTCCATCTAGTATCTATTATTATGGCAAATATTTATCAACGTATGGATTATTGTTGTAATAACAGACCAATTATCATCACAGGGTGTCCTTCTGACTTGTAGCAATGGGATATCCTAAGTGTAAAATGACTGAATCCTGTCAGGAATTAAAAAATCTTTGTGCAATTAAAATACAGAGTGAATCACATTTATGTTACTTAGTGATAAACTCTCCTGTAGTTTATTAGAAACTTTTTAACATTTTAAAACCAGAGTGGTGCATAGAAAGCCTGAAACAGCAAAACAATTTTATCTATAAAGTATATATGACTATTATTTATCACTTATTGTAAACTCTTTTGTCCATGTGTGGATTCTGTAGGAATTTCTTTTGACCAGTGATCTGATTGGTCACTATTTGGGCAGTTGACAGGTTTTGATCTGATCCTCTGAAGTTTACCTGATCTGGGGCAGGTTCGCCGTGCATCATAGGTTACCACGGTGATCTAACCCGATTGAAAGTGATCCAGCTTTGTAGTACCAGAAAATCTGAGCTAAACCTAAAGTTAGCTGGGTAATCCACTAGTCTTTAACCATTAGTCTGATAATGTTACGTTCTCGAAGTGTTTTAAATTCAAGTAGAAACAAAATTCTAGAAAGTTGACTCTGTTCATCTGGACAAAGTTTTTTAGAAAAGAAAAAAAAAAAACTTTGTCCAGATGAACAGAATCAACTTTCTAGGATTTCCTTACCTGGATTATTGAGCATGCATCGAGACATAGAAACAAAATTACAAAAAGTGAAATGCACATCTTCACATTCCACTCAAGCCATGTTTCTATATTGTGTTAAACATCAGTGTAAATCGCAGTTTTTCAAACCTAATTGTGGGAAACAAAATGCTGCCATTGTTGAGTCCTGTTGTTGTTTTTCACTCAATAAGTGATTAGCAGCAGCTGCAGACACAATTTTGCCAGTAAATTAGTTTAACATTAACATTCAACTTTATTAAACTTGTAAAAGTGAAAGAAAAACATGAGACACAAGTATGTTACACTGTTCATAGTGTTTATATGCTTTTGCGTTGAGGATAATAAACTTTTACAGTTATGTAGTTAAGTGATTACGGGATCAGATCAGATATATAATTGAAAACTAATCAGCCAGGAGAAGGATTAAAGAAATAGTAGGTGGTGCCAATGCTCCTGGACAGACTGTAGAATGCTCCTTTTGTTCCCTGAGGAGAAGGAGCCACTTGCTGCTGTTCTTGTTCAGTATGAAAAAACAGCTGAACCGTGAGCTAATTTGTCACAGTAAACAAGAAGAAAGTTTGTTTTATCCTATCATTTTTCTGTGCCACATTCTGTGTTTTCATATCAGCACTGCATAATGTTACTCTCTGCTTGATATCAATCACCTGACACCCACATATAGAAAAGGAAGCAGGTTATTTCAAGCAGAGTTTGAAATCTAATTGCAATATACTGCAAACTGCTTGCGGGAATGTAAAGTATACATAGACTGAAGTAGTTTATTTCATATAATCTTTTTATTTAAAGTGTTCGGGAGCGCCTGTGTTTTGAAGTCTTACAGAAATGAGAAGATATTATTATAAATGGGCTGTAACTCCAGGCCCAGAAGATGCTGTTTTCTCCGACTAATAAAAGATCAAACTGCAATTTTATCTCTTGTCTTAAAGAACTATTATAGTCTCACAAATCATAAAAATTGTACACCAATACACAATTACACACACTGTACACAAGGTTGCCAAGTTCAGTAGTGGCAATATTCTGCTCTACCCTGTGGAATTGCACTCACACACATGCACACAGGGCAGCAGCAATTTCAGACATGTGCTTCATCACAACATCATGTTTCTTCCTCACAAAGAGAGATACACTGTCAGCAAGTGACAGCAATGTCACATTTTATCCAGATGCTTTTTGTTCACATGAAGACTTATGTTGTGCACAGCTTTTGTTTAAAGATCCTGACTAAAAGACTTAAGTCCTGAAAGGACACAGTTTACATGATCAGAATCAGAATCAGCTTCCTAAAAAATAAACTAGAACACAAGAAGACCTTCTGTGTCATTTCTATGTAAGAAATAAGACCATGAATCATATTAATTTGGGTTTCTTCTCTGAACATCAATTTCCTGCTACCAGTCAGCTTTGCTGTAGTAGCCACGTCACCTATGATTCTCAGTAATGTCATCAATGTCAAGGATATTTGAAAATATATATATAGAAATTACTTTAATCTCCCCTTTTTATTTGCAGTGTAAGACAACAAGGGACTGTTAACAACCTGCAAGATGACGTTCACGTGGCTGCCAGAGGCAGTCAAGCTAGGCGTGGCACTAGCAAGCTAGATAGTCCATTACCATGTTTACTGCCTGACTGATCCCGTGAGGAAATTACACAAACTGAAAACCCTGCAATTAGTGGACAACCTGCTCTACGTACTGAGACACAGCTAACCCCATGTCAGTAAGGGAATGCACACATTAGCTACGGTTCAAAGGTATAAATTAGTACATACAGCGGTATGTGAATGCATCACACATTGCAGTAAATAAACACATCACAGTTCAAACATACAAATTATCTAGTACCTTGCATTAATATGACTTATCAAAGGAATCTTTAACTCTTATTTTCAAACAGCACAAGGTTTAGTTTAGCGAGCCAGAACATTACCTAAAAGCTTTTCTAACACCTTTATCATTGCCTCAATGTAGCAGGCCCCGAACAGCCTCGAAATCTACATAACGTCCTGGTGATGCCATGGAAACAACGACGACTCAGGTCTTAGATTATGCGATATGATTGAAGGCTCTGGAAAAAGCTAATAAGTGGACCTTTTTCAAACAAGTTTTCAAACACACCCTTTCATAGTGTGTTTGAAAACTCAGTTGGTTAGCTAATCTTAAAATTTGGGCAGAGATATCTGATTGGTTGGGTTGAAGAAACATACTATAAAGTGGGGGGCTAAGTTAGAACCAGATGAATGGTCAAAATAAACTGGAAACAGGGCAAAATATAACCAAATATATGAACATTAAAAAAAATACGATGAGAATATATGGGAGTGGGAGCTGGGACAAAGACCTTAATTCCACAAGAAAAGATGGATAGGGAATATTGATTCCAATGCGTCTTTCACCTGCAATCAGATACTGTACAAATTGCCTTTTGTCGATTTGTAATTATATAGGTGAATGATTTCCTGGCAAAGTCCTGCTACTGATAAAACTGCGCTTTCTTGCTGATGCTTGGGTTAGCCATGCAATGTCAAGGGAAAGCACAGGGGAGGCTTAAATCTAAAATATAGTGTGAATATCGTCTTAATAACTAATTTCAATAAGTTTAATGGAACAGTGTTATGCTTGTCGTAAACAAATTTCCATTTCAGTCAACATGACCTCGAGCCTCAGACTTTATCCACAGCTTGGGAATGTAAAAATAGATTTGTTGTGGTACGAGAGCGTGGCTCCGACTACTGTTAGTAACAAGGGCATGGATTTGGATTTGATCTGTCTTCATTAAAGAGACGGCTAGAGAGTGATGAGGACATACTTATTCTGTCCTTTAAATGTTTTATACTATATACTGCAAAAGCTCCAGAGGAGAAAGAAGTGCATCACAAACATTGTTTAGTATTGTATATTGATGTAAGACTGCAGCAGACTGATGCATTCTGGTGCTGAAAAGTGAAAAATGTCCCCGCTCTCCCACTGTGGCTCAGCTGAAATCCTAACACTGCCCTGCTGTGGGCCTCTGCTGCTTGAATACATTTTTTCCTGCAAGTCTGTAATAACTGCATCAGCAGATCATGGTGCAGAAAAATGGCAAGGCAATACCTCTCACCTTAGCTGTTCTGCTTGCTTCCACCTCCGTCTCAGGTGCGTGACATTTACTTATTGTCATGGTAACGCTGGAATATTCCAATCTAAGTGTTCAAATACTCAAATGTTGGAGACATGCTTTGAGATCCAACAAGGAAGAAGTACATCCCTGCACTTTGCACTGTTTAAACTTCAGAGAACAGCAGTCTTGGATTTTGGAAACATCCAGAATGTACAGTATCTTTCATCTTTTCATAATTTTGGTGCACTTATCAGTAATTTTATAATGACAATTACTTAAATGACTCTATGTAATGTAAAAGGTGTTGCTTATAGTGGTGAACCCACATAGATTTATCACGTAAATTCTGTGAAGCAGTTGACCATCTTTCAGCTTATTCTTGACATATGTCAGCTAACAACATGATACTCATATCAGCTTAAAGATACATGTGCATTTTTCCTCGTGATTTTGTTTTTACTAGAAATATTCTCCAAAACCTATCTTTGTGCTTGGAGAGGTGCTGTCAAAGCATTGTGTGACCCCCCCAGACTCAGTGAAGAGCACTGCCAGCATTGGAGAGATATTAGTTTCTAAAAGATCATGAGTGAGGCTCGTCCTTCTAACCAATTAGAGAACTTCAAGTATTTCTGATTGACTAGTGAGTTTTGGAGCACTGTCATTCATTACTGAGTGTAGCAAAGCACAGCAGGGCAGGGGTTGGGAGGAGCTAAAGTTGCATATTGCAGCTTTAATAAGGCAACAGCATGTTAAATGTTGGATTTACGGCTTGTTCTCCTCCCACAAAAGCAAGAATAGAAGAAAAAATAAAATAACCATAAAAACTTTGGTTTATTATCACTTGGAACTTAGTTTTATTGGTTTGACTATCATATCCAGTTATTTTTACACTGTACTCATTAAAGTAATAGCTGTGCAACTAAAGAATTTGAGTTTTAAACAAACATCATTTTAGTATAATTTTACTACATCAAAATACAAGATTCAAAAAATGCTATTAGTCCCAGAAGGACATTAGATTTCATAAAGGGAAAACAGCTAACCAGGTTGGTGTTAGCTGTATTTATTTGATAGTATTTAGGGATGCAATATGGCCAGAGGGGTTGTGAAACATTTTGCAGTAATTTTTCATATAAATCGTTCTCGCATTGTTCATTTCCTACTGGTATACTGGTTCCCTCCCAGAATACTTATGAAGAGGATGAATGAAGGGCTTAGAGAAAGCAGCATCAGCTCCTAAAACGCTCTGCCTAAGAGACGAGCTGTGGCTCTCTCCTCACTGTCCCACTCCAGAGGTTTGACAGAAATGTGCAAATTTTAAGAAGCAGTGTGGATTTCCGGATGGGCAATTTCATTCATCTCTGTGTGAGAGTCAGAGAGAGATATCGTCAACTTACCCTGCAGCCAAAATAAAAACCCAGTGGGGGTTTGGAAGTCAAGACACTTTACATGCAAATTATGTCACACTTTCAGGGGCACTTTGTAGTATAATGAAAGAAAATAGCAGAATTAAGAAATGTGCTTTTTCAGATGGACTGCTGGATGATTTTCAGTGTACAGTGAACAGCAGCTCTCCGAAGTTGAACTGAGGCCGATGATAAGACGAGTAGTGTCTCTGCTGTCTCGCATTTTCCCCATCGCAGTGGGGCTGACCCTCAGCTTCACCACAGCAGACACATCTTCAGATATTAAAAGATTATGCCAGTCAGAGGTTACAAAGACTGTGACAAGTAACTGAGACATGAACAACAGTCTGAGCGTGGATATATACTGTATCTCATATTAGTTTCCTGCTGTGTCCCTTTATCTCACTCCTGTGGGAGAACACATTTGTGTCAGTCAGGGTTCAGCAAGTCTATTATGGTTGTGTGGGTTTGGTTTTAGCAGCTCACTTAGGTTGCGTTCAAAGGCACAATGTTGTCTGAACTCTGCAGTTTTTCCTACTTTAGGTTGTTCAGCTGAGAAAACAATGCCAATTCCAGCAAATGATAACACAGAGAAGTTGTCAAAGAAGACAACTGTGCTGTAGTTCATTTTGCAATATTTATTTAACTACATTTAGGATCAGACTGTTTTTTGTGTTTACAGGGCCACCAAAGCTTTGTTGCAAAAAGAGGACATTTTCCTGTTTCCACAATTTACCATTACCTGACAGGGTTTGTCAACTTTGAATAACGCAAGATGTGGACTAGCTTAACGCAAAACTTCAAAGAAAATGGATTTTACTGGTCAAACACTCTTTTTCAACAGCCAAATTTTGAAAGAAACAAGCAATAGAAATACATGGACAGTCTGGTTTTATGCAAATATCCACCGTGAACATACTTAACATCTAATTAATATTCTTATAATAACAATAATCTATCAAATGTCTAAGTCTGATGTGAGTCCAAAATCTTGAAGAGGCCCATTGTATATTGCTATGATACAGCCAAAAAAGCTGACTGATTGATGGACACATTTGTCAGGTAACCAGCCTGATAATTTCCTTAGGTGATGTTGGAGACCAAAGCTAGGGCTAAAAGAGAGTGAATCTTAGACTTAAATTCATCACTCATCAAAAACATTGCTCAAAATTAAAGGTACTGTGTGCTAACACATCCACCATTATCAACTTTGTAGGACAATAAAATGCCAATGTTGCATTTACAGTTTGTTGAACTGTCCCCATGTGGCCAAAAATGTACACACATTTTAAGTTAATTTCAAGAACAACATCTGTCACAATAAATTTGATGTTGATGATAATATGGAAACAAATTTTCTTCAACTGGATTAGCTAAATGGTTATTCAGAGCCAATATAACCATAATTTTTGAATATTGTTTATAGATTTCCATGGTTTCCACCAGAAAGTTTCTGGTACTTTTCCTTCCCAATAACTAAAGTCCAAGACTCGACACTTGTATTAAATGGTTGGATGCTTTTCTCATGTGCAGTGACTTTTTAAAAATGCTAGGTGTGTAAAATTTGGCACAGTATTTGTCCAGTTGGCAACATTCAGCATTGCAGGCCTAAACCCAATTGTTCCTGGATCTTGAGAAAGTACTACCATCCAACCAGGGACTTCTCTGTGGGGTATGGCCCAGCAAGTAAATTGAGACCCTTGTTCCTCCAGTGGAAACACGGGTGGAAGAACTAAAGTCCTCAGAAGGTTGCTGGTCCAAAGGAATGGTTCCAGAGGAAATATAGGCCTGTTGACACACTGGATTTTTGTGCCTGTATGTTTTATAGCCTTTTGAGTTTTTTTCTGTAGAGATGTAGAGTAGAGATGGACAGGAAGCAGAAGGGAACAATGTGGGTAGCTGTATCAAACTCTTATCAAACTGCTTACAACTAAGAAACACAGTAACTAAACAAGCAACGACAAGCAGAGCAATAGATATCAAAATACATCCATTAACGTGTAACTAGACACATTGGATCTTGCAGAGGCACGTATTGCTCTGATTATATGCTGCTGTGTAAATGAGGTTTTGGTATGGAAAACTGAATTTGCATTTTAAATTTGCTACAGATTCATCATTCCGCAGAGCCCACAGACACAACTGTAGTTAAGCAGCTTCACTCTGAAGTAACACTGAAGCCTTGAGGCCTGCGACTCAATTCACAAGAGATCCTGCAGCAGAAAATGAGTGGGTATTCCAAATGTTGACGTGACATGATGGCAGATACTTTCAGAAAAAAATCATTCAAATAGGAAAAAATAAAAAATAAAAAAAAATAAAAATGTCAGGCACTGTGATATGCCAACACTCCCCACCCCCAGATAAAACAACACAGTAGCAATACTGACAGTGACATTCAAAGTTTACTTTCATATCATTTGTTAATGAGCGTTTCTGCCATCAGGATTTGTGTTCTGGCAGCACATCATCACTCTGCAGTGGCCGAAAGAAAGCAATACAATATGTGAATCAGAAATCTGGTCAGTGGCAAAAAGTGCAAGTTCTCTGCTTTTCAACATCTTCATATTAAAATGTAACAACATGCAAATCTAAGACTTAATTTCAGCCCATCTGTGATTAAAACTGTCCAGTCGTGTACTTGGTTTGCGTCAAGCTAAATGACAAACAAAAAGGAAATATGCATCATCGTGGTTTCTGGTCGGCTCAGGTCTAAAGTAAATGAGCAGCAGGTGTGATTGTACTCTCGCTGCCTTGCTGCTCAGATGGGAAACGGCTTCTGGTGTGGTGCATCCTGCTCTGTGTGGTTCACATGGCAACAAGACCCTCCAGCCTAGAGAGGTCACCCACACGGGAATTCTGGGAAGCTGGCCTGTCAGATCCGGCAGCCACTCAGGCGTAGTACATGAAGTAGCAAGGGGAAAGAGCAACACACACACACACACGTAGAACACACACAGAGAGGAACACACACATTCACTCAAATTCCCTAAATCCATCAGCATTACTCCCCATCCTGCATTACTGTTACACAACTCTATGCTTGACTCCAGAGCTCCCTTCCTCCTCCCTGGCAGCTGCCTCAGTGCTTTACCCGGGTTAAGCTGATACTCTCAGGGGCCGGATGGGTGGCAAGGGCCCAAAACTGGCAGGTGGAAGCCAGGGTTTCAAGGGATGCAATTAATCTTGATCAAAATTCCCCTTTTTAGGTGTGATTAGAAATGAGCTGGGCTGAGCAGAGAGGCACAGCGATCCATCCGTGGGACGAGGGCTGAGACCAGGGATACTTTGTCTCGCTAACGAGGATGTAATATTGATCAGGATGGAGACTAATCATACTGTGGCTCACTGACATTTTCTCCTTTATTTATGTTAAGGACCAGATCCCAGCTTCAAATTGTTATCTGATTTGGTTTACGAGTGATATAGCTTTACAAGTATGGAGCCCCAAGCATGATATTTTTTTAATTTCTTTTTTATTAGCTTTTAGAAATTGTTCTACAAGTCTTCAATTGTCATTACAATTTATTGAGTGTAGTGTGTAGATTAATTGGCAAAAATAGCAATGTCATCCTTAACTGTACATGAAATAAATTAAAAGTGAAGCTATAGTACAAATGTGGTGTTTATATATTAGTGTATTTCATATTTTACTAATACAAGAGAATATGCTTCAGTAATGGGAATTAATCATGCCTCACAAAATCTTTCCCCTCAGCACTAGTGCAAAAGTGTTTCCTGTCCTCAAAAAGCAATTTTCTTGAGCTGATAGTTGCATGGCTAAAGCATATCCTACACAAACAGTGTCTGCGTTAATGTGAGATAAATAAAAGAAGAAGATTGTGTACTGTTGTTTGTTTCACAACATCTGCCTCTAGTTAGTTGATTTAGAATTACTTGAGCATTGTAGTTATTTGAGCTAACGGGAGCTACCAGGATAAATTTATTACCAGTTGCTTTCATAGGAAAGGCAGTGACTGGCTAGAAATACTACAATACTAGAAATATGAGCCAAAATATATATCTCAATGTGGAGAGGTGCTGTTAATGGCTTCTGGTAAGCAAATAATAAATAGCCAATTTTATTAAATATATTTGGCAATTTAATTAAATAGCCAAGCAGCAGTGTAGAGATAATACAAAAACTTGAGTTTCTGAGTGAGGCTTGCCCTTCTAACCAATCAGAGTTTCAATAATTCCTGCTTTTTATAGTTTCTAAGTTTTATAGCTTCTTATTTACTGTAGCTTCATTATAAGTGATATTTGAAGGGCTGGGCAGATATTGGAACAGAGAGAGGGAGGAATATGCGGATGGAAGCGGCTTGATTTCATGCCTCATGCTACTGTACAGTTAGCTGGATTGCCGCAAATTGTATATTATAGCTTTAAGAAATAAAATGTGCCCAGAAACAAAAGAGACAATGTGGAAAATATATTATGTAAAAAAAATAAAAAATATATAGAATTTTAATGAACTGTGTTTTAATAGCTTCTTAAAGTTTATGTAGTATTTATTTGAGTTATTTATGGAGTTATTTCTACACACCATTTATTCATGTAAATATCAGTTAATATAATATTTGATTGGGTTCTAATTCATTTATTTAATATGCAGCAGCTTCATCGCTTTGAATTCAGTAGATTCCTCTGTGATAAAGGCCGTTGATCCCTCTGAGCTCAACCTTCCGCTTGCTTCGACTCACACTGAAGTTGTGCCATCAGCGTTCGGCTTTGATCACCATGTCAACAGCTATATCTCTCGCTCGTAAAAGCCAAAGGTAGGAAGGAAGAGCGACACCAGGGATCTCAAGCTGGCATTTTCAGCAATTAATAGGGCGTTCCATATCATTAGTCTGGGTGAGTGTTAATAAAGCGGAGTGTTTGACTGGGCCATGAGAGGTTATTTAAATGCAAAAGAGCCCAGGAGCCCTCAGCAATCCATCTCATAAACCTGGCTGTGGACTAAATGTTTGATTCATAATCTCGGAGTAATGACTTTGCTGTCAGAATGGGTGTCAGAGTCAGATTTCATCCTAACCTTGTTCGCAGAATGCTGTAGGGCCTCTAAAGGTGAAACGCAATGACAAAACCCATAAAGAACAATTATGCTTCTAAGGGCACAATTCAATCTAAAATTACGCTGATTAAAGAATGATTCATGGTGAATTCACAACTAGCAGCTTCAACGGTTTACTTGATTTTTGCTGTGCTCCCCTGTTTTGTTTTGTTACTATGACCGTGTCTCACTTTTCTGTTTCGACATAGACCTACTGATTTATTGTCTTAACACAGTGATTTACTCATCAGTTATCCAGAGCCAGAACTGAAAAAGTAATACAAGTTATATCACTGATATAGTGAAAAGTAACTGCATACAATTACTCAAGTACTGTTCAGTACAGCTGAACTATACAGATTCAAACCAGAACCCACACTGCACATGGCATCCCATCTCCACTGCTATATCCTCAACTGTTGCATTCCCCTCATCTAACACCTACACCACTTTTAAATACTATATTACATGTTTACAGCCTACAGCCTCAGTCTTATACAGAATAATCAATGGCTGCTGATGTGATATGTACATTTTGCTCTCTCGTCATCTGTTCATATACCACATTCTCTATTTTATTGTTAACTGCCTATTTTATTTTAAATGTTAAATAATATGTAATCATAATAATTTCAATGTAAATAGTTTCTTTTAAGTGTAACTTTATCTATTCTGTTTGGTTTTGGGATGATAACAGCAAGAAACATTCTTATGCTTGCATACTGTATGTATACTGCTAATAAAATTTGATTTTGAGGCTCACATGGTTACGCTGCTCATCATAATGATATTATATGAAAAAACTAACTGCGTTTTTTGCCTCCATCCACCTCTCAAATTGCAGTTTACATGCATCTCTGTCCAGACTCATATTCTAATCAGTTCATCCATGAGTCCAAATGGACGTTCGTGCCAGATGTAATGAAATTCCGGATGACAATGGGACAGATATGTGGTCACAGTGACCTTGACCTTCGACCACCAAAATCTAATCAGTTCATCTTTGACTAAAAGTGGGTGCTTCTGCTGCATGTGAAAAATTCCCTCACTCTGCATAAGCCACACTATATGATCATCATCATTTTCATACCCATCAAACTCATGCTCCATATGGAAGCATGTTTCTTCAATTTTTATTGAGGTTTTGTAACCCTGACTGTACATATTCATATATACTCATTTCCTTCACTGATAGTTATACTGTCACAATAACCCTTTATATTTTATAAAGATATAGATTAAAGCCGTGTTTCCATGTAATCCAGCTCAGTGTTCCCTGCACATTTAGAAGTGCTATCTCCTGGCTATTGGCTTCAGTAGAAGTTAGAGATGGAACTAATTGCTGTGCACTTTGCTGAGTCTATCTGCAACTTCGGGCCGCTTAGAAACCTTCAAAACCAGACACACGGGTGGTTTCGCTTCCATGTGAACAGGCACACATTCACTGCTAAATTTCACGTGCAATCAGTTCTTGTCTGGCATCTTTCTACTCCTGTGCTGAGTCACATAATTTGGGCTGCAAACCTCTTTACTCACAGCTCAGGGGATTCTTCATATATCCACCATTAACACTGGAGAAGGTTTTTTTTTCTCCAGATCACAGCCACAAAATGACATCAGCCGTCTGAGTTACCAGCTGCGAGCGTCTGCTGACAGAAAGCTCTGTGGAATAATTAAGAAGGAAACTTCACTCGCAGACTGACAGTTCTAGACACTGCTCATCACTTTTTCCTTGGTGAAAGATCTAATGAAAGGGAAAGAAGTGGACTGGAATCTCCTAAATAATATGTCACAGTAGAGTCCTGCAATCCTTATAATCTCCATTTTCTAGATGGTACTCTAGAGGTGTTCATTTGCAGTAAAAAATAAAGATTGATAGGTATACTGTCACAATAACCATTCGTACATTTTTATGAGGTTTTACAGGTGCTGTAAACCATGACAAAGCTTGCTGGTGCAGAAATACCGGGGACTGAAATGTCCCGCTGCTGACTGATTTGAATTGATGCAGAAAGCTGAAATGACATCCACATAGATGTTTTCAGTGCTTTATTAAAACACACAACACCATTTGAGTGCTTGAGATATGAAGCTACTGATGTCATTACCCTCAACATTCGTACATTCATATTCCACATGTCTCACCGGCTGGACATTTACGACAAAACCCGACAAGAGGTGAGAGAAGGAAGCAATAACTGCCACTGACAGATTAATTTGCCAAAAAAGAAAAAAAAATATTAATGATAATGCTCAATGATTTAAAGGACATTAATAGCAGCACTATCTGCTCTGCAATGTAAGGTTTCTTCTGAAGCCCCAGCCTAGAGCGGGACTATCCAGTGCAGGTGATATGGAGATCAAATGGCCTGCCAGCCAGCCACGGCGACCTGTGGCAGCCAGCGCCACCCCTAGCCGCCTCTTGAAAGGAGACACAATCCCGATAAATGTATTCCTGTCAACATTGCTGCGATGCCTTTTTAATACAGCCTCTGGAGGATTCAGAACAAGAGCAGCCTGAGTCAAACTCCATTTCTCTGGGTTGAAAGAGAGATGTGACAAGAGCCTTATGCAGGTCAGGGACAGTCAGGGACTGTCTGGCAGCAAGCAACCACAGAGGACAGATAAAGGCTGTTAGAGCTTTTTGTTTTTGTGTGTTCTTTTTTTAAACACGGATGAGTAAACCCACAGCAGCCTGAACAGAGTGGAGCTGCACCTTTCGTGCACAATCACCATCAGTTATTAGAGTCTGATTGTTAAAGGGAACAATAAACTGGGCCAGTGGTTTACAGGAGCAGGCCAGTACAAGTTTGGAAAGAGCAATTTAGCAGCCACACTTCCAGCAGAGTTGGGTAACTTCAGTCTGAGCCAGAGTGACTTGTTGCTGATGATGTTGTGAGATGGTGTACAAATGTCAAACCATAGCTGTGGAGTGCTGTAAAATCCAGCATAGGGACAGTGTACCTATTGGAAAGGCACAACCTTTACAGAAAAAAAAGACTGTCTAGATAAAGAGAGAAAATGAAAAAACTTATTACTTACTTACTACTTCATAATCTTGACTTATTAAGTAAATATTCACAGTTTTTACCATTTTCTGGTAGAAATGTGCTTCTCCATTTGGTTGTATCTAGCTATGCATAACCTATCATGATAGTTTTAATTCTATCTACTGAGATTCCTGCTAATTCCTCGGTACCAGACCTGTAGCTTTACTATTCATGTGGGCACTGGATTTATGTTTTTTGGCAAGAATGCTATATATCCAATCACTTTTTTACTGTAATATAATATAAAATTCATTCAGGCTGCTTTTTCATCCTTTCAGATGCTTTGATTTCAAAACAGCTCCATCTTTCAAGAAACCTTCTGAAAGTCCTTCACCTGGTGACCAATAATCAAACGTTCTCTGTCACGCCCTAACATTACAGTAGCACAGCTTTCATGATGAGCCATCCATTGATTTAACGTCAGGGAGAAAACAATAAGGAATTGAATATCAAAGCCCATTAGACCTTTGAAAGTTAATCTAGATCAGATCAACAGATCCGATCAGCTAATTGCACATGTTGCTTTATATGGACCACTCAGCTACAGTACTGTATAAGGTTTATTAAGTTTTGCAAGGGTTAATGGTGCAGCGGCTGACAGAACATAAAGCTCACAATTCTCAGGGCAAGTGCAGGTCAACTTGTCCGTTTCTTTCTGCCCTCTGTCCTGATCTGGACGTGTTATTCCCTCAACATTTATCGACATCTGAAAGGTTACTTTTGAGCGTCGAATATTGAGCCATGCAGATACAGCAAAAAAAAAAAAATACACAGGCACACAGTCGACAGAAAGAGAGAAGAAATAAAAAGAAAGAGAAGAAATATTCTGTTTGCGCTTACTTTTTCATTGCCCAGTTGCTCTCACATAGAATCACAAAAAATGTAATGCTTGTCTACATAATGTTCAATTGAGTTTTATCTCTTTCTCCTTTTTATTTTTATTTCTGGCATCTGACATCAGTTTCTTTGTTTAGTTTAATCTTTTTAGTAATTTTACATCATTATCTGTCTAAGTAAAAAATCTGTTCAACATATCAGCTACGTAGACAACTCATCTGAAAATGTCTATTAGCATTGTAGAACACATTATCCAAATTCTAAAACGCACGCGTGAGATCTAAAACTTTTGCATTAGGTGCTCTGCGGAGTGTTTGAGATCAAAGTGGAGTGGAGGTGCTGCAGCAGAGTCGGTGGACTGCCAGGTTTGGTTCACTGCCAGCAAGCTACTTTGGAATAGCTGAGCGGTGGAAGTTTGCTGTTAGAGGGTTTTTTCTTTATGGTCGCTGACAGTCTATATCAATAATCACCATTCACAGTTTACTGCACATCTACTGCTGCTGTTAAAACAATCAGGTCTACTGTGTAATACAAACACTAAAAAGAGAAAACCCTACATCACATATCTGCACATCACATAGAGGAAAATATTGTACTTTTACTCCACTACATTTATTTTAACAGCATTTGTTACTAGTTAGAATCACCAAATTCTACATTGTTTGCTTAAGTACTTTTACAAATCAGTTAACACTAAGATCAGCGTAACAAAACAGTAAATGCAGTTAAACAGGCACTGCAGCATATAAACAGTTATTACAAGAGGTTTGTAGAAAATACAGTGTTGTATTCAAAGGTTAGGATTATTTTAGTATTATTTTCAAGTATTTTCATTGCTATACATTTTTATTGTGTTTCTATACTTTCGCAGAGAGTTGTTGAGTTTAGGCGCACTGTACACATGTACAAATGTTTCCTGTAACTGTGTTCTGACAGTCTAAGCACAGTATTTTTATAGTTCAGAGTAGAACTGTAAATTAGTGTTATTCCAGCCCAGTTCACAGTCAAGAGTGACAGAAGAGCTAATGCACAGTGAGCAAATCCCACACATGGATACAGTGTTAGTTACTATTATAACACAGTGTGCTGTGCATAGGTAACCCCTCTAATTAAATAGGTTTGCTCCTGTATGGACAGTGTTTCATTCTGACCCTGTAACACCATCACATTTAGGATACATAATGTCTGAGAAGGCCTGAGATGTCATTGGTTTTCAATGCAGTATAAGATTTTAATGATGAGTGAAGTATTTTAATTATTTTCAACTTCTCCTCCCACCCTGCATGTTCTCTTTTTATTTCAGTTGTACTACTTCCACACACACACATACACACACACTCATAAGCATGCATTCAGCCTGCTTCTCCCTAGTCATACCAGATTCTGAGTCATGGACAAACACTTGGCACTGCCTGTTCACACAAGAGCAGAAACCACAACTGTCACTACTAAACCATAAAATTATACAAGACCTTGTACTGTGCAATCCAGTTTTTGAACAATCAGGCTTATTGTAATTGAAATTTTCCTGCAATTTCTACATGGTGGCACAAGTGTTATTTTACAGAATGTCTGGCCTCATTATGAACACACTGTGAAAAGTGGTCTACAATTATATTTAAGCATATTGAAAACAGCCTAAATTTATGCCTGGGATGGAACCTAGACACAGCCTTTTTTTCCTGTTTGACCATAAACCAAGACCAGAAGAAGAACAAGTCTACCAATGACGTTAAAACAGTTAAAAGAGTCAATGTGCTGAAAATGTATATATGACATCATAGGTATAAAAGGTTGATGTAGAGATCTTCCAAAGTTTTTATTGTATATTACTTCTATTTACCTTCTAGAAACCTCCAACATTGCAATATTATAACCCTAATAACTCAAGTTTGATTAAAGGTCACACAGAACATTACTGTATAAGCCCCACTATGTACTTGTGTTCAATCAGAAATGATATTTTCAGAGAGAACGAAAGATCATTTTGGCATCGTTGTGGGTGGTTCTAAGAATTTAATAATAAATAATAAAAGATGAAGCCATAGCTGCACATAACCCTTCAGTTGTTTTCATCTTTTACAAATTTAATTATGAAGAAAAGTACTTCATAGCTTACAGAAACAGTACTGTGCTATAAGTTAGATTTCAGGCTGCTAGATCGGTACAATCGTGGTCTCTTGAGACTCTTTATGTTGCAAAGCAGGAATTAAGCCATACCATATGGCTTAATTAGGTATATGATTGAGTATTCAAACAGTTATACATAATTATTTCTGGAGGATCATTTTTACATTTTTGTTAAGTGTTCGTATAGGCAACAAGTTGTTTTATACAGTGATTATGCAGTACTTATACAGTTTAGGAATGTTTTTTCATTTCTTGCCCAGTTTCCTCTTCGTGCTGCAAACAAAGTTGAAACATTTTCATATTTTCACACCGTCTCCGCACTGTGACAACCCATATAAACCCATTCTTTTTCAAGTCAGGTCTGGATATCAGAATTCTGCCTTTTACTCCACCGAAAATTTTGTCCTTGCTTAAAGAAATTGGACTTATTCTCTGGAGTTCAGCTATCTGAGTTGTAATCAGCATCCCTCCAAACCAAACATCCCACACCTCATTTCAACAAATGATGCGCTGGCAAATAATACAAAAGGTACAAATGCATTTACATATAAATTAAACCCTAAACCAGGGTACGGCTCCACAGAAATGTTGCGTTATGAGTCAATAATTTAGACTAATGACTGCAATAATAGCAGCGTAACAGTAAAACAATGTAAGTGGGATATCATTTGCCTATAGCATGCGCTCCCAACATCCCTGACAGACACCAGCATCAGTCTTGTATATTTATTTTCTTAACTACTTACAGAATAATGAGCAACAGACAAGACGAGAGAGGACAGCTCTCATTTTAAGCATATTACTGATCCCACTCTGGAACACTTCATATGGAAAAAAGGCTTAATGTTGCGTCTTTATTTTTATCTTGTCACAAAGTGTAGAAATGTGGCCTTGTTGACTCTCATGTTCACACATCCTCAAATGGCTTGATTAACACTTGCTCGCAGCTCGAAGAGTTTTTATTGCTAATACCGAGGCAGCTATTAATTATAGAGCTTTATCTTAATAACTTGATATGATGTTTTAACCCTGAAATAAAATATAAGATTACACAAGTGAGGTGTTAACAAGCTGAAAATGATCTATAAAAACATATTACTATTAAGGAGTTAAAATGATGCCTTATGTACAATATAATATTCTAGTTAAATGACTAGAACAACAATATTTAAACAAAATTATGTCCAAAATCTGTTCCTTACACTTTTTCACACAATTTTCTTAAAATTACAATAATGCTGCTCAAATGTGGTTGTTAGCTATAATGTTAGCATATAAACTAGGTAAGATTATTACCAGATTAGACTTTATTATAGTTAAAGCTGCTACACCAGTATGTTTCTATTAACAATGGATCAAATGATTATGCGTAATGTGAAAGTCTTCCTACAGAGAACTATCACCTGACCTCACAAATCTACTGAGCATTTTAGTGTCTTTCAGCTTAATGTTTTGGTTTTACTACCTGCAGCTTTATTGTTTTAATTCTATTTGGCGGCTTTCATCATTTTCCTCTTTACATACTTTTTGCAGACAGTGGTCTGTGGTATTGTGTTCTCTGTGTCATGTGTTACTGTACTGCTGTGTAAACAACTGCCCCTCAGGGACAATAAAGTTGTTATTGATTGATTGATTGATTGATTGATTGATTAGCTTAAGCTGACACCTCTTCAACAAAATTAATAGAACTAAAAGGAGAGTGAATATTGGACTTAACTTTGTCAGGTAGTTTTGCGCCAACTAATGCTGTGGCCAGTTAGCTAATACAACCAATGGATGGAGGTGTGCCATCAACTTTGCGAGGTGACAACATGTCAGTATTGCGTTTGAAGCCTGGTGTATTGTGTATGATTTAAGTCTTATTAAGGTTAAGAGCTGAAATTTGGAACTACTGTTAACATTATTTTATTTGAGTAGCTAGTAAGGGTAAGTAAGTTAACTGATACGAACAATTTTCCATGTTAATATTTCATGTATTGGTCATTGTAAGGTATTTGTTGAAAATAAGATGGATTAGTATACAGCTATGTTTTCTGACAGTGAGCTTACTAATATACTGGCATTACATAGAGAATGAGTCTTTCAACTGCACTAATACCATTCAATATTTGAAGCTCAGCCCTGTAAGTGAGAGTCTTAAGTATGTTTTGTCAGCTAAACAGGAGCTAATTCAGTGGTGTGAGGGATCCACATCACAGTCCACAGGGTCACTGAAGCTTCTCTGCTGTTCCTCTAATGAAACTCTAAACTGACCACTGGGGAGCACCTGCTGTGCTGATTGATTGCAATTTCAGCTTCCTTGCAACTTTAGGCTACTGTACATTGCCCCGCTGTGGATATGCTTGTGTACGATAAGGTTCGCTGTGACGAAAAGGAATTGCAAAAAAAGCAGAGGGCCTGTTGGAGTCACGTCAGGAATGCTCTGTGCTGTAACACTGAATCTAAATGCATCTCCACTGCTTCCACTTCACGCCTACAGCTGCCTTTGGTTCCTCTTCACTGCTAAAAGGTTTGCTGGAATATTTCTCTAACTTTTTCCACTGCTATAAACTGTCTGACGGCAAGTCAGACTGGACCTCCTCTCTGGACCATATGCTGCAACATATGTTTCACAGGCTTCTTGATAACACTGATACATAGTGTTTTGTTTCGTATCATTTTATCAGCCGGCACCTTATTGTCAGTATGGAAATTGTCCATGACAGTTGTGTTGCATAACACGAAGCTAAATGATTCTTCTTACTGGACAGATTACATTAAGAACGCTGAGATTTTTTCGCCTCTGACTGGAAGGTCAAATCTATACACAATACAACAGAACTGCGATTTGACTCACATCTTGTATAACTACTACCTAGAGGTTCAATCCAACATAACACACAGGTTGCAAAAATACAGTATATATAGTAGGACTGGGTATTGTACTAGAGTCCATAAGTCTGAGTTCCCTTCATGCCAAAATGAGATTTCATTCATTTTTCAGCTTCTTTCTCTACCAGATCAGATTTTCTACAAACTCCCTTTTTTCATTTAACAAATTCAGCTTTCCTCAGCTCTACGGAAAACTTTTGTGTTTTGCGCCTACAACCTTAATGTTTTGGTTCACTCTCACTCCTCTCATCCATCCAATTTTCAGTAGCAAACAGTAGCTGTTTTCATTCAAAAGTCTCAAATAAACCCATCTACCTTCCAAAACAAAAAGGCAAGCAAATCAACTAGCTGCTGAACATCTCATGGCATTTAATACCTAAAGAGCCAGATTTTTCAGGAGTTAGTAGAGACTAATTCACCAAGTAGTAGTAGAGATACCCAAAAATAGATTGAATATTGGACTTGGTGAAGCATCATTCCAGACTCATGTAATATGATCAAAACACCTAATATTTCCTTTGCTGAGGTGATGTATCATTTCCCACCGATTCCTCTCATCAAGAGATGCCCTTTGATCCACTGAAGCCTAACTCACCATTAAACTGCTCTCTTTAAAGTGCCATACCAGCATCTGTGTCAGATGGATTTTTTTTTTTTTTTTTTTGGAAGGAAGATGCTGCTTCAGGAAATCATTTGTTTCCTTTTTGCAATCCACCCCTCCATGGGACCTTCACATGCCCAGCAAAGGCAATCGTTAAGAGCTTCTTTTTTTTCTGCTGCCATTAAGGTCTAATATATCAGTTGTGCAGTCAATTGTACTTGACAGGCAGCTTCTTGAACTTGAACTGGGTCATCTAGTGACAGATAACATGGCCTGTTTGTTCAATTTCCTCCTCTGAAATAGCGTCGCTCTGAAGTGAGTTATCATAAATCACTGTGGATACGTTCATCATGTATCTTGTCAGAGAGTGGTGCAGTGCTTTTGTGTGAACGTGGATGTGTGTGAGAACGACACAGCAATAGTACAGTATGGATAAGAAAAAAATGAAAGAGGACAAATAGGACAGGTAACAACTTGAGCATGTGTGCAATTTGTGTCAGTTTGTGTTTTTATTTTGTGAATATGTGCATTCACAGCCAGTGTCTCTGAGTCCACTTATGGTGTGTTATGCTTGAGTGGTTATGAACATGTGAGGGTGTTTATGGGTGCTCGCTCTCCTGGATATGTCTGTTCTTGTGCATCTGTGCATGTGTGAGTTCATATATCTGTAGCGAGCAAAAGCACACATCCCAGGTCACCCTAGGGGGCCTGGAAAGGCTCCAGAGTATGAGCTTTAATGTGACACAGAGATAATGAAGATCTAACCCCCGCCCACCACACAGAGGTTATCATCTGAAGTGGACAGCAGATAGTGGGGGAGGCAGTTTACTTGGCAACGCTCTCCTTATTCTTCAGCCACACTGCAGGGAACAGTTTTGTTGTCTGTAATCTATATACACAAGTAATATCACAGTGAGAATGTGCACTGCCTTTATCTAAAAGTAATAATCACTGGAATTTTCATATCGATAAATCAGTTTTTGTGCTCTCTCTGACAAGTAACACAGTGATCCAGGCTATATCCTGGCAGCTTGGAGCCAGGTTGAATTGTTTTGTAATGATCAAGAACGTGACTTAAACTGACACTTTTCTATTCTTCTGTTAAATGTGGCCATTTATTTTTCATGGATACATTTTCCAACAGTGAACCTTTGTGATCGTTTCTAAATGAATTTGTTTGGGTATATTTTGAACAGTTGACATTTTGGCAGATGAAACTAAGGACATTGGCTCTGCTGCTGCAATTACTGCAATGCAATGTGTAAACAGTGGCTCTGCATCACTTTTAAAAGCTTAAGACCCTGGTCTCCACCTTCAAAATATCCCAGAAATAGACAAAGCAGCTAAAATGAGAACAACCACAAAAAGATGCAAAGGCACCATGAAGAAACAAAATGTGTACAAAGAGATGCCAATGTTCTTACAGAGAAAAAACGACAACAAACAACGAGGCTGTGTGATTTTATGTCGAGCCTGTGTCTTGCTTTTAAGTAGGTGGAAGTGTAGGGGAGCTTCTACATGTCTATGCCCAGGAGCCCACTGAGTCATAATCTGTGCTTGCGTGTGAGAGATGGTAGAGCGAGATTGTCTTTTGACATGCTCAGGGTTTCCACTAACAGCACATTACCTTTACATGCCCTGGAGAACCCATCACCTTGGACATGGAGTTCCTTGACAAGTCTAAACTTACTAGTTCTCCGGACCAGCCATTCCTGAAACGGGTCCCAGGGGTGTCTTAAGGACACGTCAAGGGGCTGCAATGCTTACTTCAATATTTTCCATAGTCCACTTTTAATGTTTGAGAGAGGGAAAAAAAAAACAAAAGTTGGATGACCAAAGTCTGGTTGCATGTTGTCTCTGAATACCAAGGTCTGCCATTGTGTAGATTTAAATACAGAATAGTAAATATACAGAATATACAGAATGTAGAGATTTATATATTTTTCCAACCATCTTTCAGCAGCTGCCCACAAAATAAAGATGCAGCTGTCCAGACGATGTGTGGTGCGATTGAAATGGTCACACTGGAGAGCTTCCTTCAAGGCCAACAGATGAAGGATGTGGCACTGAGCTTTAGGGGAAAAAATAACACATCTAAGTACTCAGAAAACCAGTTTCAAGGAAACCACTGTGCTCTTATCAATACACAGGATCTCTCTTTAGCTTTATTTGAGTTGTCAGAAGTCAAGTTGAACTGACTTGTGGAGGGTTACTAAAGAACTTTAAAAAATGTGTTGCTTGTACTTAAGTCCTGCATTTGTTTCCTTCAGGCCACCGTCCTTTTCTTCAAAAACATTACTTTCCTTATTTTTTCCACAGAAGAGAAACACAAAAGATTGTATGAGCAAAAGAGGGCGACCAAAACATCTCAATACCAAAAGACACAGCCAAACCAAAACACGAGCTACACAAAACAAAGAAATTAGGATGAAAAACAAACCATATGACCACAAACTGGACTGAGATGAAATGAAAGCCGCCTCATTTCTCCTCATTAGCTTCTCACATTCCTCTCACCAAGCTACCTGTACATCACAGAGATCGCAGCAGGGCAAGAATGAGTGACACACCAATGTATCTTGACATGTTAAGTTGTGACTTGATCAGATTACGAAATGCAGCACCATTAATGGATGAGCTGAGCAACTGTCTTTCTACACTGAGGAACAAACCAGATTTAGTTACCAGCAGGCGTCTGTGACCTTGCCAGTGTCCATCATGAAGTGATATACTGACAGGATCATGGCAAGATCAACGTCAACTGATAATATACTAATGACCCAGTCTTACACTTCATATGCTGTTTTTCAGTCATTTCCTCCAAAAACTGAACATACAGATATACTATAAGGTTATTTGTAGTATACTCTCATCCTACTACTAAAGTTTAGTAGAATATAAGTAAATTATCCTTAATTAAAATTTTCATATATCATAGATATTCCTCAGGCTATTAGGCAATTGTGTTACTGTTATAGCTACCACAGTGCTTAATGCAGATAGCACATAGTTAATCAGCAAGAAGTAATTTCTTAGAACAAGTATACTTCAATATAGGTACAAATATGGGCCAAATGTACTTATACCTTTCTGTATACTTGTCAGTATACTTAAATGCAATTTTATGTAGTTTATAAAAGTACATAAAAAGTCAACTAAAAGTATGCTTGCTCACTTTTAGTTTAAAAAAATACTTGAATATATTTCTTTTTCATAAGAGTGAACAGTTGAAGTCAAAAACGCAGCAATAGCTGCTACCACCTTATTTGATCTGGTAGTAGCTCATGGAGGGTAATTTTAGCTAAGGTTTTAGAGATATTGTTGTGTAACTGACAGACGTGTGTTAGTTTGTTGACTTTGACATTTTCTTTATTATACCTTTATTTATACTGGTGATCCTATTGAGACACAGTCTCATTTGCAAGAGAGACCTGTTTTATTGCAATTTGGATTCATCTTTAAAGCAGCAGGACACAAGAGAATCATGGAAATGAAGTGAAACTAAAAATGCCAAACGCCACCAACATATTCTGGCTTTAAATTCACCATAATCCTCAGCACTAAATGCTAAACCTCCATTGTTACCCTCAACCACAGACATTAGCCTGTCATACCAAGACTCTGGTAACAATTATGCATTAAGAGAAATAGGTGGGGCTTGTTAGCTTGGCGACATAGTGACTACTTGCAAGGGCAGTTGGTGACCTCCTCCTCCTCCATCATTAGCTCAATCACAATAGCTTCCAGGGTTTCTCTCTACAGTTGTGTTTGTTTTCTCCTGTTCACTAACAGCAGTTAACCAATTGCCTACCGTTTTGTTTAACTTGCACATTCTGATTTTAACTCTGCCGTTTAAAAGATGAATGGGCATTGCTTTTTTTTCTTATCCAAATAAGACCTCTATCACAGCTGTGTATTTAAACATGAGGCGGAATGTTACATGTGACACCTAAACTTGAAGGGGTGTGTCCAAATGAAGTCCATGTAGAGAGAGAGTCTACATCGAGAGACTATTTTCCTGTTTTATGAATGCAAGTACTTGATGTTTCACAAGTATGAATTATATGCAGAAAATGAGAGCAAGGGCACCTATTGGCAGGAGAACTGGCAGGGTGCAGAGAAACAGACTACGGAAACGAAAAAGACAAAATATCAAGGCCAGTGCAGGAATCATGACAGAATCCAGATGAAAACAAAAATAAATTAGGTCTATATATTAATACTAAGATTCAGTGGTTTATTTTGTTGTGTCCCCAACAATGTGACACACATAAAATACCTGCAAGACGTCAGACACCTGGCTAATACATGCATTTAATGCGTTACCGCCAGCTGTCTCTTTAGTTCACTGGTTCAGCCCCCCTATGATAGTGTTGGCCCTAGTGCCCTGTTCCAGTTGTGAGGAAATCTGTCGCCTTAAGCCTGTCAAGGGCATTACTGCTGCCTGTAACACAGCTCCATATACTGTACCTCCTTATACTTATTTCACAAGTGCTCTCACTTAGCACAGAAATAACACAAATGCATGTATGAAATATTTCCCATGAGGAGGTAAAATTTTATTGCAGCAGAACAAAACTAATTATAATGATTACATGAATATATCACCTTGGTTATGTGATCGCTGTGCAGGCCTTTCAGTAAAATCAATTTTCATGGTTCAAATTGAATCCCTTAATTAAGAGAAGCTGTTTCCGTGTTGCAGCGACACACAATGCATTGATTGATGCAGGGAAATAGCAGCAAGGCAGCTAATACTGCCTGAAAAATGTAGACTGGAGCAGACAAAGCGGAACGTGAAATGAAGTTCCGCCAGGGGTAATTTTATGAAATGATATCTGTGTATGTGCGTGTGAGCATGCATGTGCATGTCAGTACCTGTGACTGCGTGCATTCTTCTTTGTATCTGTTTACATATGCATCTTTCCTAATGCTGCCTTAAAGGAAATTAAAGTAAGCCCAGGTAAAAAATAAGTATACTTTAATATATGTAAAGTGTACTTTAATATCAGCAAGTACACTTTAAGCTTGCTGTAATTATTTGTTTTAAGTGCAACAAAATATATTACAGTAGTAGTCAAAAGTACATTACTCCTCTCTAGTACTTGTACAAAGTGCACTAATAAGCACTGTTTAAGTGTGCTAAGAGCAGTGTATTAGTAAAATAACAAAATTACTAAAATAATAAATTAGCATATGCTATTAAACTGTATACATAATATTTATGTTTTAATAGTAGTCTAATAGTTATTAGCCAGAAACTAGGCAAAGTAATTGCAGTTTGAAGTTCAGTATAACTGGAGTGTTCTACTACAGGAATATATTAATGTTGTATTATTTGTATACTGTATGTGTATGACAATATATATACACATTTTAATGTGTTTTATACAAAACAGGACATTTGAATTTCACTGATCATTGTTTGCTATTATAAACCCATATATTTAAATTGTATAAAGTATACTTAAATATGTTTATCTTTAGCATGTAATAATTATTAATATACTTAAAATTCTGTTTTTGTATAAATTAATTACAACTTAAATACACTCAATACAAAATTAGTTGTTACAAGTCATTAGTCTTAATGCAAGTACACTTTAGCACACCAAAGCACGCTAAAATTTAGTACATTTACCGTACTATATTTTTACCTGGGAAGTTATTCTTTGGAGTATGTCAGTAATACTAATAATATAATAAAGTTATAATAAAGTTCTGCAGATGCCTTTCTTCTTAAAAAGTAATCATGCTTCACTCACATCCGTCCGGCATCTGTGCGGCATCCGTCAGATCAGACTTACAGTGAGGATGAATGTTAAGTTTGTCCAAACACAAATCTTACCTAACAACACCAGCTTAACATTAGCATGAATCAGCTCTGAGAGATGATTTATTGCACAGCTGCATGACAACAATTGTGTGTTGGAAACAAAGCAGTGCCCCCTAAAATTACTCCTAAATTATTCATGAGATATAGAGCATAGCTGCTATACATATAGTGTTTGTAGATGAGAAGAGGACTTGGGAAAGATAGAGCTGACTCCTTTCTAAATGAATGTCTTTCAGTGGAAATTGGCAGTAAAGAGTAAGAAATATACACTACTCACAAAAAGTTAGGGATATTCGGCTTTTGGGTGAAATTTCAGGATGAACCTAAAATGCACTATAA
>JAUMHL010000016.1:4532407-4561400 GCA_032362345.1 Sandelia bainsii
CTTCTACTTAAATGCCCTACTTTCATGATATAATATCACTGTAGTGTGAACTTTTTACATTTTCCATAAATTTCACCAGAAAGCCAAATATCCCTAACTTTTTGTGAGTAGTGTATGTTTCCATGTTGCATACAAAGCTAAATCCTTTCAGAGCGGAGAAAGATTTTCTGAGGAATAGCAAGACCTCGGTTTTGGCTCGCTTCAAGGAACCTGTTTGTAGTGTAATGTTATTCTGTCCCGTGGACACATCGAGTTCTGCCACAATAAAAGGAGGCTCATTCGAGAGGAGGAGAGAGACAGCTTTCAAACAGCATATATTAAATGTCTTCGTTTTCTGCTCTCACCTTCTGTGCTGCTTGTCCTTTGAGTTTGTCTCACGTCCGTAGGCTACAGCACTAACAAGGCTCCCTGCGACGGTCTGTGGTCACACTGTATTTACCTCATTGTCACTGCAGCTATGCGGTCAGCACAGAGTAAATACACCGGTTACAAAAGCGGCGTCTTCCTGTCTGAACTTTAATCTGTTGAGTCACACTTTTGCCGAAATGTACAGCAGATAGTTCTCTACTGCAGCCACAAACAAGGCTGTTTGTATAGCTGAATCAAGAGAAAAAATGATCAAATATCACAGTGACTCACAGGAATTCCATGTCAACAGTTAGGCCTGTACTAAAACGCAGCAGCTTGTTGTGTTAGTTCAAACAATTTAACAGTGAACACGCTGTTCCTGTCTGGGCTCACAAAAATACTGCAATTATCACCTTGTCTCATGTAAACCGCTGCAGAAGAAGACGGCACAGTAAGATGGCAAGATTAAAAAACGGACACTAAAACTTGAAGCTGTGAAAAAACGTCTCTTCCATGGAGTGGGAGCTTAAGGGGACATTTAATTGGACTTTTAAGTGACATGCTTCATGTACAGCAGATTAGGGTTTTTTGTGTTAAGTATCTTTCCACTGAATGTAAACTATTTTCCCCAAAACACTTTCTGCAATATTTAGAATTGAAAATGTCCATAAAAATAGATCAGGAACATGTGACTTGTTTGTTACTATAGCATCAGTATCTGGATGCTTTTCTGTTGCCTTGCTACAGTAGCTGTAGAAGATCAGTAGCCAAAATCTCAATGTATTGTTCACTATTGAGTGGACTACTTAGTGTATATTATATAGGGAGTAGTGAATGAGTAAATAGGGAGTGATTTCAGACAAAGACCTAGAATACCATAAAGCTCCACTAGTTAATGCAAACTATGCTCACTGTCAATTGCAGAAAAACTAGCTGGTTGCTCCAAATCACATCTGACTGGATAAATGCATGTATACATTCACAAACACAAGATACATCATCCAAAGTATGTTTTGTTAAGGGTTTTGCAAGAAGGGAAAATAATTTTGACATAGAACAAAAAAACAACAGGGGGTACAAAGGATAAAGGATGGGTAAATAAAAAAGCTCTTAAAATGACAGAATATAATTTTGAGCTTTATTATCCCCTGAAATGCTGTGGGTGTTTGGATTGAAGATTCAAGGAGGCTCCTTAGACAATAGCTTTTTATGACTGACAGAAAATAGTAAAACACAGAGTGCCATATCTATTTTAACCTTAAAATGAGAAGTTACCACCTTTATTTTCCACATTGTTTACATTTCATTATGTTCATCCTTTTAAATTTGGTCTTTTCTCTTGCTATCTTATTTGGCTTTAGAATATGTTAACACTAATTGTGCTTTGTGTTTCTATTTGATGACCAGGACTATAGAAATTCACTCAAGTTATTCCTTTAGACTTTATTAAGCTGTGTTTTAATTGTACATATACAATTCAGCTAACACAGCGTCAAAGTGTTAAACAGGTCTCAACAGACTGCAGGTGAATACAGTTAAAAGTTTTCCCAGCCACAGGTGACCTCTCTGAGCTGAACAGAGAATGAGCCGGTCTGCAGGGAAGGAATCTTACCATCAAGCAAGATAATGGGTGAAGAAGAGCACATCAGATCCATAAAAGGGAAAGTGGTTCAAGGAAAGAGTTGGTCCTCAGCCCAGAGAGTAAACACGAGGAGGGGAAGTCATTGATGCTACCTAACCTCGTGAAGCCGCACTGTCCTATTAGAGAACCAAGAAAGTACAGAAGCCAGAAGATTCAGTGCAGCAGCAGTGAAAATGCTCTGATCTGTGCGGCAATATTGGGAACACACGGAAAGTGATTCATTTTTATGCTCAATTGTTCTTCATATAATGAGCAGAGAGGCGTTCATTACGGTGAAATGGCTTCTACTTCTGCCAATTAGGGGTAGATGATTAGCAAAGAGATATGCTGAAATTGCAAATCCAATTCTATTTGAGACAGAAAGTGTATTGATAGTACTCTCTTCCTCACAATATGAGTCCTGTGCCAACATTTGTCTTTGGTGTAAAGTTTCCTAGAGGCTAAGCTCACTCTTACTAAAGCTTTAACTTTTCTGTTACTTCCCCACTTTGGAGAAAGAAAAGATACTGGACACCTAGTTTAACCCAACATGCCAAATTATGTTAATGTAGGACACTGCTGTACATCATGATTTATCTAGTGCCAGTGTTGGAACTGCAATTGCAGGAAGTAAGAAAAAGTCAATTAATCTGTTATTTTGTAGAATTGCCCAATATCAGTCCTCTCACCTGGCAACAAGGTTGCCCTATATTGATAAGCACATGCTACAACACATAAAAAAGTTGCAAACAACATGCATGTTAGCATTATTCACTAGGAGCATGTTAGCATGCTGACATCAGCATTTAGCTCAAGGCAGAGGCTCGAGTGCTGTTAGCTTGGCTTTACGTTCTTAATCTGATTGGCTAATAAGGATGTTTGTTTTTCCAAATGATACACAATAAGAGAAAAAAAAACACAGTATCAGGCATGTTATGATTTACAACCTCAGAGGTCTATTACGCAGTATCTTGTGCAGGTTCACTTCACAGAGCAGGAGAAAGCCTGTGTTTGGAGCCTGTATCCACAGTCTGACTGGATGCCCAGACAGGTGACTTTTTTACCTAACGTCATGGCATGAAAGATGCAACCTGCTGCTGTATGAATTCTGGGTAACCTTGCCCTGCAGACAGGACATGCCTAAGTATAGCTGCATGCAGTGTGATAGGTCAGGAGGCGATCTGCTTGTCAGAAGAAAAGACTCGTCTATTAAACCATCCTCTTGTCCTTGTTTGCATTTTAGAATGACACGGGGTACAAATCAGTAAAAAAACAACAAAAAAAACATCCTTAGTTCATGCAAGAAGTGTGCGGTCAGGAATCACTAAATGATGATGTGAAGTGACGTTAAGTGAAGCTGGATGGATTTCAGCATGCTGAGAGGTGGAAAAAAGTGATATGGAAAGAGCTGGAGACGTGCTGACACCTGATCTTGAAGTGAAGTGAGCCTGAAGTGAACTCTTTCTGTGGATTTGAACTTCCTGTAGTGATATTCCTGCAGGGTGGATGACTATAATTATTTAAAAGATACATCAGGATTTAGCTAAGATCTGTGCATACTCATATATACATATTCATATACTGCCAATTAATAGCTTGAATAATTACATGCAGAAGACACATTGTGAGTCAAGGTTTTGTTGGATCACACTGTCTTTTTTATGGTTATGTAAAGCTGTTGAGTAATAAATTACAGCAGAAAAAGACATTGCAAGGTGTTTTTTTTTTCAGGGCTGCTGATGAGATAGAGACGAGCATGAGAAGCGTTGGAGAAAATGCAGTGCAGCATATTAGTTTAGACGTCAGCAGTTTGATTGTAATTAAACACCAAAACTGGTGCCCTACTTTTTGCCCAACTTTGGCAGCTGAGCAAATAATCTCAGCAGCGCCAAGTTGAAGGACATGATTAATGACATCAGTGTGTGAAACGCAGACCAAAGTCTGTGTCATCTATTGCTTTTGTTTGTTTTCTTGTTGATTATTTTTACCCGCCTTCCTCATATGTGTGTGTGTGAGAGAGGCAGTCCCCCCCCCCCCAACAACCTCCATCTCATCTGTGATTTATCTCCCAGTTGTGTGCGTCTTTCAAGAAATGGTCCAAAATTAATTTCAGGGATACTACGGGGTTTTTGAAGAAGCACAGCATTGCCACAGCAGCCAGTCAACCTCAGTGGTGTGTGTGCGGAGTTTAGATGGAATAAAACAAAACTGAATGATACAAATTCCAAAGAAACTTATGATTAGCTTATTTTATTTGCTTTCCTTATTCACAGCCATCACTATCACTGACAAACCAGGCTAATTTTAAGCCAAATAAAATAGAAAATACTCCTGTATCGCTTTGTCAGTTGAATTTTTGCAGCCAAATCGGAGGAAAATGTTTTGTTTCCTGATGTTTTGATATCAACAGATACTTTACTGTAGCTTTATGCTTAATGGTGTGTTTGTGCCACCCTTGTTGTTTCTGGTCTTATTTGCTATGCTGTTTACTCTCTACAGTTACTGATGTGTGTCCTGCCAGCTTCTGCCTGTCCTATTTTACTGTCTCTTTCAACATTATGATCTTTTTTATCAGTTTTTTTGGACCATTTGCTTATTGCCATACACCTATTGCAAATAGAAATCAGCTAAAATGAAATAAAAGATCAAATGTTGTTGTGTAATGTGAAAGGGGTCACTTGTGATGATTATCTCACTGTGAATTATATGCAAAGTGCACTATTATAGCTCATGAAAAAATTCTGCGTGATTAGTAGGTTCTGCAGGATTCTCAACACCTGGAGGACTGTGCAGAGCATGGTCAAGCATATAGCTGACAACAGGACAGCTTAGTGGAGCAGAGTGATTCAAGTATCATGCTAGTGCTAGTATATATTGCATATGGTAGCATAATAAAAGTAGGGACAATATGCTTTAAAAAAACTTGTACCAGTAAAAATCTCAGCTTCATGTACAAAATGGCGGACCCACATGCAAACTTGGGCAAGAGAGGGTTCAAACAAAGAAACGAAGGTGTACAAAAATAGGGAAATAAAACTGAACAGAGGGAAAGAACCAAAACACTAGAAAGTGGTGGGAAGCATGGCAAAGAGGCTGGAGAAGGACATGAACTAAAAGAGAATGATGAAAGGCAGAAAAGAAACTGAACCCAAACCAACTTACAGAAATGATGACAGGCATGCGCAAGGAGTGAATGACAGGATGACAACAGGGTTCATAACAGGATGAACTGGCAAAAGAAGCCAGAAAGTGCAGGGGCTCGTACAGTGCGAGGACTGATTAGAAATAAGTTGCAGCTGTGGACAATCAGGGAGCGAGAGTGAAGCGAGTGGCGTGGCCAAGGTGAGGGAAAACAAAGACACAGGAACAAAACCAAAACTAGAACATATGCCGAGAAAAAAAGTACTGTATTTCCCAGTTTACATAAGTAAAAATTATAAGTATTATCACCAATCTGTAATATCAAATGTAAAAGTTCTTACAAGGATATCTCTTACTAGAATGACACCTGTCAGTGTTCTATAATTATATTGATAATTATTGCATTTACATCTCATTTGGACTTTAAAGTTGTAGCTGGTTGTGGTGGAGCTTATTTAAACTGTTTTGTATATTGTTGGTAGGTTGATCTATAGCATTGCATCAGCTTTTATTAACTTGATATCATGTTTTGTAAGTTACATCTTAATCTGCAAAGGAACAGGCAATCAAGGCTGTTAAAATGAGGTGGAGTTTCCATCTGAATTATAGCAGACACAAGTACAGAAAAATTGTAAACTGGCTAAAAATAACTTAATATAATGAGTTTGTTTACAAAACAGCTCTTTTTATGTGATGAAAAAACAAATGAAAAACATTTTGTCACATAACACGGAAATGTTTCTGCATAATTAACAGAGATCAAACTCATTAGTAATTCTAATTTCACATAACAGAAAAAAACGGGTGTAAGAAAACCATATCAGCCTGATGTAAAGTCTGTTTGCTAGTTATTAACCTTCATAATTTCCAAGTGAAGCAGAAAAACAACACACACTGAGGACAATACACACTGCGAGGGGAAAGATATGATCAAATTTTGGCGTTTCACTAGTAGAAGCTGCCAGTTCTTTTTCTTGCTTTGTTTGCTGTTTAGTAGTGATGTCTAAAATTTAATGTGGAAATTTCATCAGGGGCTAGACAGCTGACACTTTCCTATTATGATAAACTAAATCAACTTGACGAAGATTGCAATCAATGATTGTAAGAGCTGCTCCACACTGTGAAATAAAGAAAGATGATTATTGATTTGAGAGAGTTTGTTTGTTTTTGGAGCTCTTACACTGAGGGCTTATTTCATAGTCAGACTGACAGTTCTGCAGCACAAAACCTGCCCAGAAACCAGAAAATGTACCCTTAGCACTGACAAGGGTCCACAAATGTGGCCTCCCACACTCTGTCAATAAAGCCAGAGAAAGCCTCTGTGTGACGGCTGAAATGTCCCTGTTGCTGCTACATGGACATTTCAGACATGATAAAGTTAAATGTTATCACATTTAGCATTGCACGGCTGTTTTTTCCAGAATGGTGGTGATTAGGAAATGCAGTCTGTTAAGTTGAAAACAAAAGACACCAAGCTGTCCTTTCTATCTCACACAAAAGCAAAACCATCTTAATAAAACTTGCTGTCTCCTTCTTTGATGCCAGCCTCTATAAATATCTTGCCAGTGGTATTACATGATGGGACTGCAGAGAAAACCGAGCTAAGAGTGCCCCCTATGTGCAGCCTGTAGCTGTGTGCCTGCAAAGGTGGCATATAGTCATGCCAAAATTGTGAATATACAGAATCAGACATGTCTCACATATAGTGGGCTGCAGCTGCGTTTGCACATGATGAGTTGGCTCAAATTTTGATCAGTAATGCATTTTCCCTTTTCCCTGCCTCTTTAGCAGCTGCATTTTTCCACACAGGCTCAATATTAAGAGCATCTCAGGTAAAACTCAGATGGAAAGCTTCACGCTACTGATGCCTCTCTAAGTGCTCATCAGAAGTTAAGTGGGAAGGCAGGCCAGATCAAAGCAGTAAAGCAGATCTTCACTGTCTGACTTTATCGCTGCTAAAGCCCAAGAAACCCTGTCACAACCTCAGATGCTCAAAAGCGATTTTCCATCCACACTCATTGTTTTGTCCATGATGCTACACACACCAGTCGCAGCTGTATAAACCAAATCAAAGCTCTCCGTTTGAAGATTAATTTAGCTAATAACTCTATTACAGTGCTATAAAGACTGCAATTAGATGGAAAATTTTGAGTCTGTGTGTAAATCCCAGCTGATTTTCTCCAGTCAGATTATGCAAAGACAGGGTTTGTCACCTGCGGTGACTCATACTGATAAAATGCATGACTGTAGCTGGTGCTGCTGCACTGTATTGCATTATACAGAGAGGTGTCAATACCTGTCTGTGCTATGCAATAAAAACCAAATAAAAAATAAATACTTCTCTATAACAGTAAAAGTAAAAATGAACATTATCACCTTTGTAAAGGACTGCTCTATTAGACTGCATTAGTTTTAGATTGGTGTTCCTAATAAACTGACACATAACAGAATAATAGCTCCATTGTTATCTGTTTTGGCTTGTGATTAAACTGCATAGCTGTCCATCATTTAAAAAAATGCATTTTAAATGGCTTTTGTGTGTGTGTGTGTGTGTGTGTGTGTGTGTGTGTGTGTGTGTGTATTTAATTAAACTGGGTTATGTTTAAAAACTAGTTTTGCTGCTTTGTCTTCCCTGGCAGCATATTCCATGATGTATCCAACATCCTTAATGCCACAAATAGTGAAAAACAGAACATCTAATCATCCTAAAATCTAATCTGTTGACATAGTTCTAGATCAGAACAACCTCAGGAAAAAGTTTCCTGATTTTTAAAGCAGCACTAATCAATATTTTTTATATTGCATTTAGCATAAAGCATGTAGCATTTAGCAGTACTGTAGGCAGATACTTGTCTCAGGAGTTGGTAGTTGCCAAAGTAGAGAGAAAACAAGAGTGAATTTTGGACTTATATTTGGCAGTTTACCAGAATCCTGACTTCTAATGAATGCTAATATTGCTCCAAATTGGCTACTGTAGATGTTTAAAAAGGCAAATTTTAGCTAATGTGATCAGATTTAAGATGATTATGTGTCAGTGTGGTGTTTATAGCTTGTTTAACTCCTACGTGGGGAAAAAACGGCAATTAATTCAAATTTAAATCAGTTTGTGTGAAAATGTTTCCGTGTTCATGTTTGTGCCAAAATAGACACATATTAGAGGGAATTTTGCTGGGTTGCTGGTTTTATACTGGTGTCTGAATAATTTCCAGTAAAAATCAGAGTGATTCCCCTGTAACATCAGGATTCTGTCTCTTTAAAGCTACAGTGAGATCCAGTCAGCAAGTGGCAGAACACTTGCAAAAGGACGAGCAGCCAGTTCTTCACTCCACAACCTGGCGTTGGAGCAGACAGATGTGCTGATATGCCATCTATAGCCTCAGGCCTTTTCTGACTTCTAAAGGCTTCCGCTGTCAAAATGGGGCGCCTGGGAGTGCATGACACAAAAGTTAAATGAAGGTTAAATGGAAGCACTTCAAAGTGGGAGATCTCCACAGAAAAATAACGAAGGAAAGGTTAATGTGTGTCTTGTATAGACACCAGAGCAGCTTGTAGCTTTTGGGCATGACGGCTTGAGGTCCAGTTTGGGTCAGAACGCCTCAGGCCCGCCATTTATTGGTTTCGTTGCACACTCGCTGTGTGGAGTGTGATAACAGGGTTTTTAAATGATGGTTGGAGAGCAGCTTTCTCCCTGGTCAGATTTTTAGATCAGTGCATATTCCGTTGTACTAGAGAGACGATTGGTTTGTTTTGGACATCAGCCAGTTGATCATCCACCTCATGTGAAAGAAACAGGCAAAGAAACATGAGTTTAAAGAAGCAGTTGGAGATTTTGGAGAATATGTTTATTACCTTTTTCGACAATAGTTAGTCACTGCACACAGCCAGGTTTGGACAGAATCAGCCTAGCTGCTTCCCCTTCTCCAGTTTTAATGTGTCTTACTGACGGATACTTCAATGTGAACAGGAGGAGCTGGGGTTTGAAATAGTTAGTGGACCACCTGCTTAACCTGAGCCACAGCTACCCTTAGCCTGAGTGTATCAACAGATTTGAGAAGAATCAGCATAACACAAATACAGCATTCTGCACCTGCATAAATATAATTGGATTTTACACGTCAGCTGAGAGAGACACACAGCTGTGAATGAGCTGTTAAATGTGAAGTATGAATGATCATACTGATACCAACCAGCTAATGCAAGTACACCTTCAGTGTCTGACGTCTGCCTGAACTATATGCTCCATTTAGTTTATGTAACAGGCAAAATAGCCAGTTAAAATGTACCTAAAATTATCAAATATGATCATGGTGTTTTCATGTGTATGCAGCACATATAAAAGAAAACAAGCAAAGAAAGGAAATCAGGTGTTGGTAGAAGGTAGATGTAATGCAATTATCAGCTTAACACAACATCAAAAGAACGGTACCAACTCCAGTGGGCTGCTTCTGTCCCTTCAGCATTTAACCTATTATCACAGCTTTGTTAGTGAAGTGTGCTCAGCATGTATACCATTACCACAGCTAATTGCCAACAGGCAGGACTCAAAGGCAGCCCACCTGAAACTCCACAGCTTTAAAGGGAGCAGACTTTGACACTGTTTTGAAGGTCAGATTCTTCTGCATTCAAATCCCAAAAGGTCCCCCCCCCCTGGGGTGCCCGATACTGCTGAAATGCCTATCACAGAAAGCTGGAGAGGCCTTTTTGTTCTCTCCTCTACTGTTGACCCTTACCGACCCATTAAAATCTAGCCTCAAACTTTGCCTGAGGGTCTCCTGCCATCATCGGCGCGCGTGGCATTACCAAAGCACTGCATATTAATATGTCGGAGGGGAAGGAGGGAGGAGAGGGAGTAGTGATGGTGGTCTGGTTTGTACCTTTAAAATGTGGGTGGATTGGTCACCAGGCAGACTTAATGACAGACTGGTTCTTCATTATTAGTGAGTTTGTTTGCACGAGGAGAGCAGAAGGAGCAGCATTCTGGGTATAATATGCGCTGCTGGTCCCATCCAGCTGATCTCATGTGTCAACTGTTAATGGGAACATGCACACTTTATTATTCATTGTGAGGGCATGTTGAAGGATTATTAACTTCATCACTGAGCTTCTGTGTTTGACTAATGATTTGCCTGTTTGCCTTCCTGTCAGCAGGATATGTAACAAACTTGTGAGACCTGAAATCTGGTGGGTAGGTTTGCCACATTATCTGCTGTGGTTGTGATGTGTACAGTATATACAGTATTTGGATCTAGCTTTATAGCCTGTTTTCTGTGGGATTTAAAAATAATCACATTTGATGGGGTTTAACCTTAATCTTAATTAAAGCCACTATGTGTAGATTTGAAAATACTCAACATTGGTGTCCCAGTATCAAAACAAGCAAAACATGTCTCACACGAACCATCTGCTGTTGTGTGCTGCATGTGTGAAAGAGAAACTCCGGCCACTGTCTGGATAATTATGTCCGGACGTGTCTGTTCATATGTGAAAATGGCCCTATAGTGACAAACCCACAGAACTATCACCACTAACTCTTGACTTTCATCAGGTGGCCAAAAAAACAGTTAAACAAAGTTTAAATTAATGTTAATACTATGTTTGTTTACATGTTAGCCAAATCAACAGCCTATAAGTGCAGTACTACACCCAACTAACACTGCTTTAAAGTGAAATTGTTTCAATATTATATGTTTTAATATTCATTTACTATTAAAATATGGCTGATAGACATAATAAAGGAGGATATATGCATCTTATGACATCGGAAACTGGTATGACTAATGGCATTGGCTAATACTGTTAAACTAATTAGGAATTGCTGGTCTATATAATTTTTTAACTAAAAATCATTCATTGCTCAAACACGTGCTCCATATAATCTGTGTTTCTCATTAAACAAAAGTAGAAAAAAACCTATGTTTTTAGAATATTAATTCCACTTATTCATACTATTATGAGGCCTCCTTGAAATAACAATGTATGGCAAAAGTGTATTTTATATGGTGAACAACATGTTATCTTGGACGTAAAACATCAGTCAAACCAAACTGTTATAAACAGAGTCAAGTGGCAAAGCCTTTTTTGGATATATAGTTTATTTTCTTAGCTACAGTGATAAGTGATCTTTATGTTAGAATTACAAAAACATAAATATGTCTTATACCCGTGTGGTACGTTTCGTCACTCTGACATAACGGCAGCAGAGGTAGTGGGAAGACTTGACACAATCTGCCATTCAGTATAGTTGCCCTGATGAGAAAACACTCAGTATGTCTGCTACTGGAAGGATGCAATGGACTGATGTCACTGCTGAGACAGAACAGAGGTCTAAACACTGAACACTGTCATCAAATACATACTTTTTGCCAAAGACTTAAGAAATATAGAAAGATTTTGAATAGATTTGGTGTTACACATTCTTACAACTTATATGTTCACATGCTAATGTAGAGTTAATGAATGTAACTACATAAGTTGATTATTTAAGTTTATTAAAATGACTGCAATAATTTGTAAACTTATGGATGGTAGGAGCAAATATAAAGAACAATGAAAAATATCATGGTGGAAGTAGGATAATGTAATGTTTACTGTGTTCACAAAAAGCTTTTTATAATGGCCAGTGTAGCACAATAAGGCACAGTTAGCTTAGCAACCACAAATATTACTGACAGCCCTCGAGAATCCCAGTAGCAAACCACCTTGCATAAAGTCAACAAAAGCACATGCTGATGATTTTGTTAAGTTGTTAAACACTTAACCACACAGAGAGAGATATTGCCCCATTGGCTTAGTGGGCAGAGATTTGCATTGTCTATTTAAAATGTATGTTTTCCAAAGGGAGTATTGAATGTAAAAACACTGAATTCAAACTAAACCTATTTAAATTCCATTAAAATAAATTTAGATCCCAATCAGGAATTCAGAGCACAATTAATTTCACTAGCAACAAGACATAACAGTGTTTTCACTAAGTTTACCAAAGTTTGGCTCTGCACAGATTAACTCAACCAACCAGATAATTTCTCCCTCGTGAATGAAACTGTATGAATGTTGCTGAGAATGTACACTAAGTGCTTTCCAAGACAAACCTGAACATTTCCTTTCATAAACAGAATTATATATGTCAAATTTAATCATAGTCATTCTGGATTAAATCATGCCAACTTATTTATTTTTTACAATAAACACTATGAACCAAAATGAATATAAATTATTTGAACAAATAATGGCTTTGCTTTACAAATCACAATAAGAAGAATGCCATAAAAATTCAAGCATGTGTTGTACTGTATGACTTGATTAGCTTCCCTATTAGCAGTGAACAGGAGGTTAAGACACCGGATGTCTAAACTACAGCCGACACATTATTTAATGCTGTAGGCATGATTTTACTTCTTACGTGGCTAAATCAGCAAAGAAAAGTGAAGAAAAATAAACTAATTTTTGTTTTGCAAATCACATTTTTGATTCTTTCCCACTGTGAAATACCTTGTGACCCCTTAGATTTATTGTGTGATCACTTTCAGGATCCCAACCCACAGGTTGGGAACCACTGCTTTGAAGAACCACAAATGCTGCAGTTTTCCTGCATGCTTCCAGTACTGGTCTTATTTTGCTTCCAACTACAAGAAGTAAAAAAATCACTCATTTTACTCAGTTTTTGTTATATAGCAAAAACCATAAATGCCACACTGATTGAAATTTTATGGTATTCCCCTTAGTTCTTGTGTTCTATTTGTATAATTTAACATATAAATACTAAGAAGGACAATACTCCCATCAAAAAAATCGTAAATAAATAAAGAATAAAAATTACTGATGCATTTCCTTGAAACTGAACCACTGTGTAGTGGTTAGTGTTAGTGAAAAAGTAAAACATGAAAACAAGTGTGTTCCCTCGTTCAGAGGAAGGCCTGGCTTTACGTTTTGGTCTAGGTGGGTTGGAACCAGCAGGGGGCAGTGTTATTTGGTAGAAAGTGATTGTACAGCAGTCTGTTCCTCTCATTAAGAAATATCAAGTACAGTGAGCATAGAGAATGCATGCAGTCCTACTTTCTACTAATTAAGTGCTGGATGTGTCTACATTCACAAGTTATTAATGCTATCAATTAACCACAGCTATAAGCATGATACAGAGATGGCAAAATGAAAACTAATACTGACATGAAATGCTGGTGAGCTGAGGTGAACTTTTAAGAGCATTAACTTCAACACACAAAGTTCAATGAAGTTATCACATACTGAGTTTGTCTATATGATGTCGGCTCTGCCTCAAAACAAAGATTTCTGCATTTATGCCATAGCAGATATTCTTAACAATAGCCCACTGATATCCTTAAGATTCATCCAGCCAAACAGCAGATTATTCATCTAATTTCAATATATAAACGTTAGAGGATTTTATAGCAGTACTGGACATCTATTTTGATAACTCTGCATACACAACTGTTCAAAGCAGAAAACAAAAAAGTGATAATGTTTTTTTGTTCACAATTGCTTTGAAGAAAATCGCATTACTTATTAAAATGTATGGCTTTGGCTTTGTTTGTACATCTGTGACAGGACACTGTGGTCGACTTTTAGCATCAGGTTTTGAGACAAAAAGAGCAACAACACAACATTTACACAAATCAACATGTGGAATGGTAAGAATATTGAATAACAGCAACATTTATATATTTTCAACTAGTACATTTGACTTCACATAATATGGATGACAACACACATTGATTGACTTGATTAGCATTAATTAATCAGAATATTCCTACATATGCTTTAACATACTGCCATGGATTTTGTTAGCAAATTAGTTAATGGAGAAACAATATAGAACATAAAAATGTCATTAGTTTAACATTTCAATACAGCAGATACATTGATTTCTTGTAAGTTAATCACAGCAAAAAATGGGTGACATTTAACAAAGGTTTATCAGCTTCATATAATACTATCAAGTATACACTGTACAACTCCCCTGCATTCATTACATTTAAGGCAATGTATCACAGTATGGACTGTTAGTGACCACAAGAAATACATTTCCCTGTATATCTGCATTGAAATATGAGAGAATATATTATTTATGGCTATATATGTAGAAAAGCCGCAATTATACAGATGGTTTTTGGTCATTAATACCTTATTAAGGCCCACAGAGGAAATTACATTCATCCATAATTCAATTAATTGAAATGCAGCAATTCTGTAAAGATGTTGGTGAAATATGGCCATTTGTCTTTTAGTGCAGCATACTGTATGAGTGCGATATGGAACCCAAGACAACTTACAGAAAGCATTTATGACTTCATCGAAAGTATTAAAGTGGTGGTTGTGTGGGTTTTACTACACAACATTACGGCGCTCAAGTGGGCAGCATAATATGCAAGTGCCAGATGTGAACACATCTGTTCTTTATTTATAGAAGTGGACATATTAGGGTGCCCAGTTGCCATATGAAACTTAGTGCAATTAGGAGTTTGCGTTCTTGCTAGACACATATGACCAGATGGATCAACTGCGCTGGGACTGCTAAAGATGTATTCACACTGCAAGCAAGACAATCAACAAGTCACCATTAGCTGTTGTAGCTTGCTTCCTCCAGAACTGAGCAAACAGGGAAACTCAGACAAACTTTCTAAGCCCAACAGTTGTCAACAACAAGACTTATCACAGCTTCTCTTTTGTTCCCCACTGATATGATTTCACAAACAGCCCAACAACTATTGATATCTTCTCAGTTTCCACAACTTGAAAGACTACTGGAGAAGCCATCTGTTGAAGCAAAGATTGTTGCTTTGATAATAGATGTTTATATCTACAGCCTTAATCTCTGAAATTGTTATATCTGTCAATGAAATACCATGTCTTAAGGCCATTCGATACTTTCCACATCCGCGGGATCCATGGTATTCATGGCGTAAATTTCATCACCACCCAAGTCCACAAGGGTCTGGATGGACTTGCTACATATGTCCATGTATAGACCAAAAATTTGATGCAGACTGTCCATAGTGCCAGCGACTGCCGATTTCACGAGCAGCTAGGTCATTAAATGAGCAACAGTGAAATAAAGAATATGTAGTGTTAATTTCAATGTATTTAACACTGTCCTTCTGAAGCAGTTACACATACTTTCACTTTTGTTCAGTCAAATACAACAAAAGAGCACTTCTCGATGTTGCTACTGTCCAGAGTTGCCATCATGTTTTATAGTGCACGCGTTGAACTTGTCCATGTACACATGCCCAATTTCTGTCTGAATATAAGCATGTCCATGTCCATGTCCGTAGTGTGAGTACAGATTTGTCGAAGGGCAAACAGAAAGTATGAATCTTTTTCTTCTATTTTTTATCTGACTGTACAGGTAGTACATTAAGAGCTTCTACTGTAACTGCCCACAGTCTGTCAAAAATGCAGCACATACACTCAGGTTGCTTGTGGTGTGAATACACAATTAGGGATCAGTGTTGTTCAAAACTTAGGATGCACACCGGCACACACCCTAAGGATGCACACTGGCAAAAGAATACAGACAGGTTTTTCTAACCACCACGAAATTATTCATTGCTACCATGTGTTAAGTTGACTTTCACTTACCAAGACTTCAATGTGTTGTAAAGAGATCATCTTTTAAATAAATGGATTGCGTTTGCTGGTGCTGTTGGAACTGCATTAGTATCACATTGGAAGACACAGGAGCAAGAACAGAATGACATTGTTACAGCGTGGAATGTTTTAACTTGTTGGGATAGATGGAGACATTTCTTAAGCAGAGTAGATTGTATAATTATTTCTAATTATCCGCCAACATCTGAAATTTGCTACTATGTTTGCTGCCACTGAAACAAACAAGAACAGAGTTCTTGCAGAAAATTCTTACATTACCATATATAGACTGTAACTACCACTTGGTATCTGTTGTGAAGGTTACAGTAAATACTGATATGAGATGAACATGGCAAAAAGGAAAATACAGTTAGTATTACATTATTTTCCACAAACACTTTCTCACTTTTAGCCTTTTCACATGCATATGTTATCTTACATATTCCTCTGTGGTTACTGTTTCTGTTATAGTCACAGCTGATGCTGTTTGACAAACTGATATTACTTCTTACAGCCTTGTGCCCAGTGATTGCTTTGGCAGTTCATTTTAGAGAAAGGAAGAGGACCTCCAATGGAGCCTGGTGGAACACCCAGAGGCACCTCTTGGCTTGGAGCTCAGTTTGATCGTAGTTGAGGGTGTTGTGAGGTTGTTGCAGAGGTGATGGTGAACTGCTGGCAGACCACAACAATCTACATGTTGGTTTCATGCTGCATAGGTTCCTCCTGTTTCTGACTTTGGTCGCCTAGCTCCATAAAGGCCTGGGCTTCCCCATCAGTCTCCTTATTATCCTTAACTTGATCTGGATCTTCCGTCTCAGTTTGTTTATACATCTCTGCCTGCTTGCGCTCACGCTCTAAGAGTCTGTAGTTAATAAAGTTTCCAATGAAGAGCCAAATACTGGCCAGAATTACGACAGCTCCACAGCAAAAATACATGTACTTGTAGTTTTTTGTGACATCAACCAGTTTCCCTGCAAGACAACACAAAGTTGTAAAAAGTTAATGTATCTGAGCAATATAAAACTATTGCCTAAGTAGAATTGAAAAATATTTTCTGAAAACATTTCTACATGTCAACTATTGCCAATTATTATTTTTGAGTAAAGGCCTGGTCAGTGCAACATTTAAAATGTTTATTGCAAAATCAATGATAGAATCACCATCATCAGTTGATTTGGTCACAAGCATTAAGTAGTGAATTTAATTGATTGGCTGACATCTGTACCCAGAAGTGCTGAGAATACTCAGTAAGTTCAGTATCTGAAAGACAGACCATACCTGCTAGTGGCGGACCAATGAGGACTGGGCAGCACTCCACAATGGTGGTGAGTCCCACAGCACTGGAGAACCTCTGGGCCCCAACCAGGTCCATCAGTGTTTCAAACAGCACTGAGCTGACCATGCCAAAGGCAAAACCAAAGAACACTGAATACACCACCAGACCAGTGTAACTTTCCACCAACGGGCAGAGTATGTGGCACACTCCATTGTACAGCACAGCAAAGCTGAAGAAGTACTGGATCTTGGGCCGGATCCAACGTGAGTTGGCCAGCAGTCCCATGGAGGGCCTGGCAAACATGTCAACAAAAGCCAGAATTGAGAGGAGGAAGGCAGCCGAGTATTCATCGACACCCATGTCCTTTGCGAAGGCTGCAAGGAAGACGATGGGCGCAAAGAAGCCCAGGAACATGAGGACATTGCCTGACAGGTAGATGAGGAAGCCACGATGCTTGAAGAGGGTCAAATCCAGGTACTTGTTGACTGTTTGCCAAACGGTACGCTTCTCTTTCGTGGTGGTGGTGGTCACAGCAGCCAACTCTTCGTCCTTCTTGGCCTTGTTGGGTGGCTGTCCCAAAGGCCTCATGAGGGAACCAGCCACACAGCAGTTTAGCAACAGGCCGCCGAGGATGAGGAAGCTGCCTCTCCAGCCAAAATGGTTGAAAAGGTACTGATTGAGAGGAGCCAAGGTACTGAGGAAAACGGGACTTCCTGCCATCGCTAGCCCATTAGCAATTGGACGTTTCTTATAGAAGTATCTGCCAATCATGGTCAGTGCTGGCTGCAGGTTGAAGGCTAGTCCAAGACCTATAAGGAAGGATGAAAGGAGTGTACTACACTTGTAAGCATCACAAATTGATGCCATGGTACAACTATTAATTACTATTAAAAATATTACTAATACTAAATAACACTTTCAAAAGGACACCAAAAAGACACCAAGATATTTCTGTATATGCAGAATATTTCTTAAATATGCCTACAAGAATACATGAAGCCCAGTGAGAGAAAATGTCTGGCTTGATGAGGGGACCACATAATTTTACTGGAGGCAGGCTGTTTGACAACTATCATGAGAAAGTTGGCACATAAATTCTAAAAATGCAGTATAACACAATGAAAGCATAAACCAAATTATATTGAATAAAGAAGCAAACATTCATGAAATGTCTTTATGCCTTTATGCAGTTATTTTTAACCTGATTAGCCTCTACTTAGAATAGGTAATCAAATTAACTCAAAATTGACTTAAGTGGATTTACATGGACTTACCACCAATAACTCCTATGCAGATGTAAAGCTGCAACACGTTGTTGCAGAAGGAAGCTAAAATCATGCCTGTGGCACAGAGGCAGCCCCCCATTATTACAATAGGCCTGCAGCCATATGTGTTGACCAGTATACTGCTGACGGGACCTGAAAAAATAGAAAGAAGAAAAATCAATCCACACGTCCCATGTTTACAGTACAGAATCGCTGAAAGTGACTACATAATGACTTAATCTGGTTAGTGTTGCACACCAGTGGGAGACTAGCTTCTATTCATAGCAGCAACCAGACTGTTTCAGTTTTTAAACAAGGCACTCCTTCCGCCAAATCAGTTTATAGGAAGTGACAATGTAATAAATGTAGACTTGTATGTCTACATTTTGTGTAGAGTGTATCAATACAGTACAATACAGTCCAGAATGTAAGGTACATCAAGCAATAATCAAATTCTCTAGTCTGTTTTTTCAGATCTTCAAAATAAATCAATACATACACTGGCAAGAAAAAGTTTGGAAACACCTACACACTTATATTTTGTATTATTTTTTAATAAAATAAATAATTTTCTTAGTGTTTCAAAACTTTTTCTAGCCAGTGAACAGATTTCATTCACAAACCCTAAAAAAAAAAGACAAAATTTTTTAATTGTAACTGTATTGTACTGTAATTTGCAAGGTTATATTTAAGAATAAGTTGGTATAAGCATGTGACTTTTATATTCAAGTTATCAGACATGCAGACATGTCAATCATTTTGTCAATGAGAGCCAGTGGTAAAAGTCTTAGGCTGGGTTAATTAGGTTGTAACCAAATGCCCAGTTTAACCATACTATATAAATGACTTAATTAGAAGTGAAAACAAGGTCAGTGTTAATGTCATTTAGTCTGTCGACAGTAAATGTTAATTAGGCATTTCACAGTTGTGTCTTCTTTTACCCTCACATTACTATGCTATGAAATGTACCAGTTGAAATGTACACCATTAACTCTAATGGTCACAAAAGGTATATTCATTCACCTATTTTTCTAAAACAAAAATAATCTACATGTGTTGCTGGAGATTTTATGTTTTCAGTTTGTTTCCTCTCATCCATCCACCTTGGCAGTAGGTCAAGTTGTGCCGGGAATCTCCTTTTGTTGCTACTTGCGAGACCTTTCACTTTACACATGGTCATTTGGTAATTATAAAAATAGCGATTAGTGCAGCTTTAAAATGTCAGTATAAATTATAGGAATAACAATTACATGCACTTGTTGTAATGGAAATTCAGTGCTACACACAGTAAAATTGGCCAAAGAACACATAATGAAGAAAAAGAGCATTCAATTACAATGTTGAAGCAAAGGCCCGTCTATACTAAGGATTCAAAATCTGTATTCTCAGTTATCACTGTAAATCTTGTACAATCTTCTAACAAGACAAATCATAACTACAGTATAACTTAAGAAAACCAAGATGCTAAGGTTGTTTTTATTCCTGGGACACTTAATTGGTTTTAAATGTTTAAATTATCAATGACAAATGAACGATGTGAAAGAGGAAATCTACATTTTATATTATAGACAGGTTGCTATTGTGTTTCTTTATGTTGTACTTGCATTTCCCACCATATATGATTACATTTGATCAGTTTTATTTGTTTAGTAAATAATATCTGATGAAGAATGTGGGTGCTTTAAAGCTTTTATAAATCTATAATTGACACTGTCTCCTAACCCTTTGCTGAATTTTAAGCACAGGAGGTCTAAATCTAGTAAGAGATAAAGTTAATGAAAGATGTATGTTTTTGAAATAATGCTCTCATTAGCAGCCAGAAGATGTGTCATATTTCTGCCAGGTCCATTGCAATTTAAAAAGCCACTACAGACGAGGAGTCATCTGACTTAATTTGCTCTGCATGAATCTTTTTTTGACCTTGAGGAAAGTTCCCCTCATTTGCATCTGCAGCAGTGATCAGTATTCTCAGGGGCTCGGAGGGACCCGAATTGGCAAAGATGAGGAAGCCCCTGAGCCTGCACATTACCTCCCTTGAAAAAGGCTTATCATCGCTTGGCCAGATGCAGCATGGACTTCATTAGACAGTGGACAAAACCCCAAACTAAATATAACTACCTAGATCCCAAAAGGAAAGGACACATAATATGTGTCTTACAGTTTTTTCACAACTCTTTAATGGAAGCTGCAGCAAAGAGGCTGTCACAGCTCATAATGTGAGGAAGCTGGCTATCCATCACACTTCAAATAGGGTAAAGTCAACAGAAACGGAAGCAAACTACTTTTGAAAGCTGCAAGAAGACACAGGCAGCTTTCTGAAATAACACCGTCTGGCTGCTGACCCATTACACAGATATTTACAGGGATATAATGGAGGGTAAACCAGCCTAAACTCAGTTTATTTATATGTAATCGAAGTGAATCCATATTTTCAGGTTGACAGATGGCAGCATCAGACTGGATGGTGATGGCCTGAAGGTTTGAGAATCGGGCTTGTGATAGGATGTCTGCCAGTTCCATCTCCATTATCAGCAAGATAAATCTGGGTGGAGAAGGTTACTCCAACTGTTATGACCAAATTAGCTCTATTCCCCCAGACATGGTCAGGTTAAAAGAAAATTATCAATTGTTAGTGGTGGTATCTACCTGTGCAGAGTGTCTCTGTCTAAACTCAACATCAATGCATCCAAATAACATGATAATGCCATTGTAATACTAATACATTACCATTTGCTTGGTTTTGTTAAAGCACTGTAATGGATATGAATCAGTTACAGCTTCAGGTGCATTACTGTACCAGAGCAACTGCCAAAAACACAAGAAAAAATAATTTATAATTTTAAATTATAATTTAATAAAATATTTAAAGAAATAACATTAATACCCCAGTTCCTCACTGAAGAAAATGCATTTTTCCGTTTGTTTTTTAAAATTATTTATTTATCATTCTGTTGTGTGCCCTTCCTTATGGCTGACAATGATTTTAACACAGATGAGCACTGTTTTCATGCTGCCTCAACCAAGGTCAACACTCTCTCTCACTCCCTCTCTGGATTAGTGACACTGATCCAGCATGGACATACAGTCTGCGGCTTAACCACGTCATCACAGCGCCATGCTCGCTGCGCTGAGGGGATGTCGGACAGTACCTTCACAGCTGTCTGATGTAATTCTTTTAAGAAATTCACTAGAACTGGAACATGCCCAACCCCGATTATCTATAAGTGAAAGTAAATTCCTAGTCATTTTTTCCATAGCTTTGACAGCTTTGAACTACACTTGCTTCAACTTTACTTATAGGCTTATACTTAATTCAGAAATCTGTTTCGCTTTCGCTTTCACAATAGTAATACTGAAGTATGTAACAAAATATAATTAAACAACATACAATTACAAAATACATCAATTTTTTAATCACTAGAAAAGACTGTTTGATGTTTGCTGAGGGTTTGTGAACTAATTTGCATTGTTGGCCAGGCAACTGATGCAAATGATGCATGCAAATCACAGAGGGTAAGGTTATTTTCCTACCAGTCTCTTATTGGTGGGAACATAGTCAACACTGTAATGCACAAGTAACAAAATTACATTGACTTTAGGCGTCTTCGCAGCAATACGTTAAAGGGTTATAATAAAACTAAAGCAATAGTTTGGATACATATCTGGAAGGATAAGCTGGTTAGAGTCACAAGAATCACAGACTCAGAGAGGGTTTTTAATATTCTTGGTAGCTGTATCTGCATGCTAATATTTTGCCAGCATCTGTGGTCTAGTCTTGATATGAGGCTAATTTCTTATTGTACAGTTTGGGGAAAGTTGTTGACACAACTAGGCTAAGTAGTTTTTCGTTTGTTCGTGGGGTGGTCAACAATGTATTTGTAGCCAGGGAACCACCCCAGGGACTGGTGAGTAGGCAGGCAGGTGCAGCTGTGGGCAATCTGAATATGGATGACACTATTTAAAAGCAGGCACAGCCATGAACAGAAAAACACCGTTGGGGGTCCTTGTGGTAACCTACACCAGGTAACAGTGAAGTCGGCAGAAGAATTGCGGGAAAATAGCCGCACCGGCAGAGCAGAGGAGCGAGACACGGCGTCTGAGCGAAGTGTTGTGCACGTGCCGTCTACAAACAATTTGGGAAATTGGTGCAAAGCTGCTGGGTTGTTTTACCGTTGTTTTTAGTTTGTTTTTTTAACACCAGAGCCAAAGCACCAATAGTTTTAACAGAGCAGTGTGTGAGAAGGATTAGGCTGTTTTTGTGTAATTTGCTCACCTGCATGTGTTTGTATTTGTGTGAGATCCACTGAAACGATTTTATTGCATGGAGTGACTTTTTATTTATTTTCTATTTTGTTTTTATATGTGAAGAGTATTGTACCACTGCCTTCTCTAAGTAAGCTCTGTTTTATTAGATCAAGCTATTTACTGAACATTACATTCTAAATTAAAAGATATTGTTTTGTTCCCTAAAATAGTGTGATCATTTATGGGCTCAATGGGGATCTGTAGTTAACCGGAGTAAGAGAAACTAAGGGACCTAAACGACGGTTGCTACATATTGTCAAAACTCATTGGCTGAGCCCAAAAGGTCAGCACAGCACGGGTCAAAGTTCAATAAATGTGAACTTTGGCTGCGCTCCTGCTCTGTTTAGTGCATCACAGAAGTTCTGTGGAGAGCTGGCACAGTGCACCACAAGCACAAATGGCAAAATGTTCGTAAAAGCCATGACTTGAGTCTAGAGTCATGCTAATGGCACTTAAGATTATTATAAGATCTCAATCATAGAAAGATTGGCAGGCTATAGAATCTTGAGACAAACAGTAGTGATAAGGTAAAGGCCATTCATGGAATTTGCATCAATTGATTTATTATTTCTAGATGTCTCATTGCTCATTATCAGACAGCTTCACAGTAATGACGGAGCTGTGTAAACACCAACACATACACTAAGAGACGAAGCGGTGGGAAATTAGAAAGGTGTTAAACATTCAAACAGCGATCGTTTTATTGGCGTATGAGACAGAACAAGTGAGCAGGTGTTTGATGAATAGCTGATGAGTGCGGTCAATGTGAATGAATGAGTAACAAAAGCAGTTTGCCTAATAACTGCACATATTGACGTAGTCCCCACATGATAATGACACACAGTGATTGTAAAGCAAAAGCAGCAGTTTGTAATCGGTTAAGTGCTGTGATGTGGCAGACCCAAACTTCATGGCAAGTGTTGCGGTCTCACAAAGGTTATTCTTTACATATTGTTTTTGTCTTCAAATATAAAAATATATTGTTACAAACTTATATATTCTTTAAATAATGTTCAGGGAACAAATTCATCCTGGCAGCAAATAGTCAAGCAATGATGCATGTCACAAAGATTTAGAGACTGACATATTTATTTGGCATTAAAGTTTAACTTTATATTTTGTTATTTTAGTCAATTAACATTAAAACTAACATATGAGGCATTATTTTATTTCTTCAATTCATTTTTATGTGTCACGTAGGAACACATCTGTTCATTAGTATTTTTTTGCACAAGGTGAAATATCTACAAATGACCTCAGGCATATTTACTGATGTTTCTTATTCCTTATCGGCCCACACATATGCTGACACAACATACGTTCGACAAACTACTATTGACAAATGTATTGACACAGGAGACTTGTTTTGTTGAAGCTCTGCACGGGATGCAGTTTGACCTGCTGGGCTCCGTGCCAGAGAGTATGTGGAGTAAACAGGAGTGGTGTGGAGTACACCATGGCCTGCGGTGATTGACTGAGACCAACAAAAAGTTTACATTAGTTATTTGGGAAGTTACTTGTCACCATGAGTTCCAGTTCCTTCAGTTCTTTAAAATTTAAGTCAATATCCAATTCCTTGTATTAAAATATTGACTAATTATTGTCATAGAAACATTGAATGAAGTATTTATTCATTTATTTTACTGTACGTTGCTTATACAACGTAAGAGTTTTCCAGGCTTGCTGATGACCAATACAGTTGGTGACAAGAGCAGTGGATGGAGTGACAGGAGGATTACAGTGTGGACAGATGGCAACTGTGACACTGCCAAGCAGAAGGCTGCTGGGCTAAATCCAAAGTGGAAATTACAGCAGGTGACTGGAGCAATATGGTGCACAAAACACCCTGATGAAAACATATTTTGACCCTTCTTTATTCAACAAAGAATTGAGGGCCGTCTGTAGCATTGTAGAATTTCATATGATAAAAGATTTGACAAATGTTTTGTATATGAGGATGAGAAGTGTATTTTTGTGATTCCATATGTGGTAACGTTAGCAAACTACTGTAGCAAGCTGGTTCTAGTCTCTTGTTGGGAATTACTGACAATAATGATCTGCTTGTATTCTTTAAGCTAAAAGTACAATTAGATTATTAAATAAAAATTTAAAACACCCATTAAACATTCACAGTGCTGTGAACCGTCTGATTTCATAACTCGTCAAATTTGCTTTAGAAGGGACCTCAGTTGTGGATCAGATGTGCACAGTGTCTGGACCATAGTTCCTCTCAGACTTGCCTTACACTATACACGTATATCTGCTCAGTGACTGCTTATGGTAGACTTTGCTTTTAAGACTTTTAACCTCATTGAGACCAGTCCAGTTGCAACTAAGCATCAACCTTTGGAAGACTACGACCTGATTGACCGAGAACCTTCACAGACTTTTCTCATTGAGTATTCTGCATTGCACCACTTCTAGAGTAGATGAGCCACCATACTAGATTGATTTTGGACTCATGAATATCTAAACTATTTGAGATTACTTTGTTACCCTTTCAAGCTTCCTGCAAATCAGCAATTCTTGATTGTAAGTCTTCTGAGATTTCTTTTTTGCGATGCAAGGCTCACACCAGCAGATGGTTCTTGTAAATAGAAATAACACTCAAACATAAAGAGTTTATCTAGTTTCCTTGCTTTTGTTGAGGTCATTAGCCAAGGGATTCATATAGCTTTTCCAACCTACACTGTGAATGTTCTGTATGTCAACGTGGATGATTTTTAATGTATCTGTAAAATGTACAATTTTAGCAACTTTAGCAGCATATTGCTGGGGGCATTTGCAGATAACATCAGTAATATCATGTAATCCTGACTGTGTGGTAATTAAGCTTTTTGCAGTGGACGCTCGAATTCTTCTTGGTGAGCTGCCTGGGACGATCTCCCACTACTACTCTACTAGATGGGGAGGAGTGTGGGGTAGGTGCACATCACCCCATGTCTCCCAACTGGAAGTCGACATGGAGGTGACGGGCGGAGGACTCAATCAAAAAGTGCACCGCTACCTTGGAAATGCTACTAAATAAACCACAAGCCTGCAGTTCGACAGTCATATTGTTGCATTGTTTCTTTTTTTCTGGTTGCTTAGTCAGTATTAATCATGCAATTGCCGGACAGATTTCGTATGATGATGTAATTGATGATTAATTGATGGTGCAATATTGTGATAATCTGGTTCTCTCCAGTGTGTTATTCTGTGTTTTTGTGTGTTACAGGACATTTACAATTTTGTTAAATTTGTTGTCAGCAAAACGCCAATAGTGTTATAGTTTCTGTTTTGTATTTTTTATTTAAATACAACTTGTTTCCTCTGTTTCTTTATTACTTCTTTTGAGTGTTTATGTATAAATAGTTACATTTCTTTTGTTATAAAGTGACGTTTGTGTGTGTGTCCATTTAATCAATTTCAATGCTTCACGTATTTACATGCTTGTGTTACAAATATAAAAGCCAGAAGGAGCCTGTTGGTGTTTAAAACTTGTACAGCAAACAAACAGAATGCTGACATTAGTTTTTCATGCAAATATTGACTGCGTTAGTGGGCTTCTGTGCTTTCAACCCATGCTATCAGTTCACTGCATGCATTTGTTAACAAAGGTCACTTCTCTCAGCCTGTGGAGCTAACTGTATAGCCTGGTTTCAGCATATTCATTGCTACTTGATACAGTTTCTCACTGAAATATGTTTTTGCGTTACCTAGCCGGCTGACAGGCATCGATGAAAGAATGCAATTCAAAGATATGAAAACGTTACACTCTAAAATGAGATATAAGGTAAATCCAACCATTGACTCACCTGCAGCATACATGACAGCAAGCATGATGGAGGAGATCCATGCTATCTGACTGTAGGAGGCGTGGAAGATGATCTGGATATCTTTGAAGAAGACCGTGATAGCCTTGGGGAAAGCGTATGAGAATCCGATGGAAATGAAAGAGCCAAGCACCACAGCCCACCCCCAGCCACCGTCTGGTGGGGGCACAGCAGCGGGACCCGTGGATGGGGGTGACATCACTGGCCCACCTTAATGCTGACTATTTTACTGGGGGAAAAAAAGAAGATGAAAAGCAAATTAAAACATGCAGGAAGAAAAAACTAAAAGCACTTTTCCTAAAAGCATTTTTCCATTGTATTTTACTGTCTTACATAATGTGTGACTTCATTTTGTCCTGTGACTGATTATCGATTATTCCAATCTAGGCAAAGTCCTTTGGCACTAAGAAATAAATTAGCCTGAAGCTGAGCAGCAGCTGTTTATAGAACAGTGTATCAGATCTGTACTTACAATATCTAAATAAATCTGATGACCAGCTGCACCTTGTATTGACAGTAAACAGACAGTTGTGCAATTACAGAGCAGGTCAAGCGGTTAATCCTCTCTGTCATTTCCATAAACAACTACCTGCAGTAACTTAACACGAGAGGAGGACATGCCAGAGGTCTGTATCCTGGAGAGAATGTGTGCAAACACACACGCGCGCACAGTATTAGTCATGCACTCACCTGAGAGACAGATCTGACCCACCCATTATTCACCTTGAGCCCAACCCCCAACACCCTACAACCACTCTGGCAGGTAACAAAGCTATCACCTGATAGTAATGAAGTGGCAGTTTAACGTCAGATGCTGCTGTGTACAAAGCAAACACACCTCAATTATGTGTGAAAAATTACGAGTGCCGATTGTCCACACGGCCGCACTTCACTCTGTTGATTTTGTACAAGCTACCATGACATGGAGAAACACTACCACGTACAAGTATTCACAAACACATCATGGAGCACAAAGGGCAGCTGTTATGTTTTAGCTCTGTCTAAACTCATTACCTTCAATTTTCTAACCAGTCAGGAATAATTTACAGCTGTATAATTAGCTTACAGTGCATGCTGAGATCATAGCACCCACTTCAGTTTCACATGCACTACATATGATCAGTCTGCTGAAGAATCAACATGTTTCCTCCTTTTTTGTGTTGCAGCTTCACAAGAAAGCAATTATATGAGGGTAAAAAAAAAGCTAGGTGTGGTTTTCCTCTGTATTATTTGCCACCAGTGATTGCAACATCTGGGAATACAGAGACAGGTTAAACAGGTATGCCACCAACTACGCACATCAAGGTCAGTTGCAGTTTACCTGTCGTGTTTAAACTAGCCAGTATGTAAAAAAAAGTTATACTTTTGACCCATTTGACCTAGCAGTTAGTAGTGTGGGTGGATACATTTTACAGTAGCAAACATCAAAAGCCTTAGAGGGGAAGTGGACACTTTCACCTTAAAGATGTATTTAAAGATTAAGATGTATGGAAGTGATCCGTGAACATCAACTACAAGCATCAGTAAAGTAAATGAATATAAATAAATGATAAATAAAATAAATCTCTTTCCTTGTTATTATTCTCCCCAGATTGCGATCTTGTAGAAACACACACACTATACAAGGCCAGATGCCTCACTTCTGTCACCCATTTGAAAACAAGGTTCAAATAAAAGTCTACATACTATGTGAGCAATTTAGGGCTACAATATTTGACAATTCAGATATGCATTCCTTGAGTAGGTGTTTGGTTTTCGGTTTTGTAATATAGAAATTTAATGCAAAATACATTTGTCAGACATCAACTTCATCTGGACCAAAAATTTCGGTCCAGTTGTGGTGTGCACTTGAAGACACCACAAACACTACAGCCTATGTCTGCTTAGCACATATTTTCTGTGTCTGCTTGAGAGGAAATGACGTGCATTCGTCCTTTAAAAAGGGACAGCAGAAGTCATAGGTCTGTGGCTATAAAAAACGCACGCAAATTATTTACTTACATTTTTCAGACCACTCTGTCTCTCAAAAATATGTCTGAATGTGTTGATAGAGACATTTTCTGAATGTTAGTTACTTCAAACAACGCTTTACACATTACATACAGTATAGTGATTTCATCCATTATCTAGATCATTGATTCCCAACCTGGGGGTCCAGACCCCCACTAGGGGTCGCCAAAGCTTTACGGTGGGTCGAGAGGACTTTACGATTTTAAGGGGGGCAATTATATTTTTTTACTTATTTATTTGACTTATTTTGGCGTTTAATTTCTGTGTGTGTAACACAAAAAAAAACGAAAATTGTAGAAGTTTGTATTATTTCTTCATAACAATAAACAATATTTGGCTTTCTGCCTGATGTTTCACTGCATGATGCACAGACAAGCGCTGTCCAGCAAACACCTCTGTAAGGAACTAGATGAAACCTGAAACACTGTGGTAAAAATTGTGAACTTTATTAAAGCTCATCCAGTCAGCAAAGGAATAATTGCACTTATGTGAGGACGAGACCCACCAGACACTCGCTGATTGTCCCGGGCCAAAGTGTTGGTGCGTTTCATTCAACTTCTAAACTAGATAAGAGACTTCCTGACCCTCCATAATCAGAAACTACTGG
>JAUMHL010000016.1:4561500-4671761 GCA_032362345.1 Sandelia bainsii
AAGTGCCTTGAGATGATCTTTGTTATGATTTGGCGCTATACAAATAAAGATGAATTGAATTGAATTGAATTGAACTGAATTGAAGGTGAGGGTCGTCAACATATTCACTGGTAAAATAGGGGTCCCTTGGGAAAAAGGTTGGGAACCACTGATCTAGATACACATTTTGATTAGTGCAGCTTCTGCTAATGTATAACGGTTGTTTGCAAGGTTTAACAACAAGGTGAACATGCATGCATTTAATGTGTCTGGGTCTTTTATTTTGTTACCTTCACATTACGGTTATGATAGCACTAGAACGTTGGTACTGTGGGTGAATGACTGAGTACTAACAAAACATCTCTAACTAGTGTTAAAATCAGCCTGGTAAATGGAAATATAATCTTCTGCGTATACCTCTTGTATTGCCTCGTTTAATCAAAGTCAGAGATTATTCCTTTTCTACATACAGTGGGTCTAATCCACACTAATCAGATTACAGGCTGCAGTACTATGTGTATAAAGTGGTTTTGATTGATTGAACATGACGACAATGTGCAAAAGGAGCCTCAGAACTCCTAAGCAGCTTAAATTGATGGATTCTAATATGAAGCTCCAGACAGATTGACCACGAAAAGAGCAGCTCTGAGGCAAAAGAAGGGAAACTTCCAGACAAACTCCACATATTTGGTTTATCATCAACCAATTAAGTACATTGAAAGTCAAACAAAAGTAAAGTCATGGTTCAGTCAATACAATGTCAACATTTCCCTCTTGCTTTCAAAGTCCTCATGTTGCAGTCTTCTGCTGTGTCAGGTGAAGGACACAGCAGCGCCGGCTGGTCAGGTGACTACAAGAGCAGCTGACACAGGAGTGACTGACAGGCTGCGTCACGAAACGCTGGTAAGAAGCAGGTCAGCTGAACTCAGTAACACCAAAGTGAAAATATTTGTCCGTGTTTTGATTAGGTGGTAGGCGCACCTCTGTCCACGGGGTGGGAAAAAGAGCTCAAATGAAACTCAAGACAGCTAGAAGAACTTGACTGTCAAGCTTTGATCGTGCCGACAGGGAAACTCTTCTTTTTTTCCTTCAAAGTAAAGGTCAAAGCTCAGCATGTACAGATCAGTATGTTAGCTTGTACCTCTGATGAACCTGTGACCATCGTGGGCATTTTCTATGTCACTTTCTACTATAATTAATATGGGCCAGCTTATTGTTTTCATCATAAAATGCAATTAAAGACATTAAACTTTTACTCCACCTTTCTCAGTGTCTTCACTTAGCAAATGCATCACGTTAGCAGAGCAGCAGCAGTTGTAGTCCTCCGTCTGTAGCTATTTGTATATTATTATGCCATTAAGCACACAGGTCTTTGTGACGTCTTTGCTTATTTACATTCAACTAAAACCAAGCTGGCAGAATGACAACGCTGTTTTATTTTTACCAGCTGTTGGCATCTAATGTGATGTCCTGTGTGATGTAGATACTGCCAAAACAATAATCTTTTAGTGTATGCACTGTTTACCAGCGTAGCTGACAATGTTCTCTGAATGGCTTTGTCCCTCGACAGTCTTCCTGTTTCTCCATCAATGTATATCTTATTGCACAAACACACTGTATGCACAAATCCAAAGTTGTGACAATAAGCATTTACATGTAGTTATGAAGTAAATGGGAGAACCTCCAGAAAGAAATAACACAGCAGCCAAATGGAACCCCCTCGCCCCCCCACCATGCGAGGTCTCAACCTTTTCTACAGAACAGTTTGGTGGCTAAATGCTGTATTAATCCCACCTTGTTACGTACACGTATGAGTGTCATTAGTTTTGTCGTCAAAGTATAAACAAAAAAATTGCAAAAACTGAAATTTGAACTCAGTGTTGGCACTACAGTAAAACTGATCCTCTGGGGACCATCATGGAGAAAAAGGTCATGGCAAACAATAGCTGCTGAGACAGTCTGATCCAAAGTGGCACAGCAAAACAAGAGATTACTGCCACACATTGTTGGTCAATTTATTTAGAATATTTAATTTATTATAATTTATAATAAATAATTTATGCCAAGTGTCAGAAACAATCCAAATCCATCACAAATAAGCATAATACAAACACATCCAAATCTGCATATCTGACCAACAAGGTTTTTACTAAACAAACACCAGCAGATACAAAAGAACCACATTTAAAACCACATGATCCATGGAGACCGACACATATATGCTTCGTCCTTCTTGTGTGTTACTGAGCAGGGCATACTGTTTGTTTTGGTCCACAGTCGCCGTCTTCACCTTGGTGAGCCTAATCTCAACAACGGACCAGGGTAAGTGAGCTGCAAGGAGAAGGCGGGAGGTCAGTAATCCAAACACCGTTGCTATAATCAAATCATTCAGCTGGCAAAAGCTTGTCAGACTGGCTGGTGTGTATGTTTGTGTGTCTATCCTCTAAGGACATCACTTAGTACCTTGGCAAAAAGCCTGCAAGACAGAAGACTTTGCACTGACAAAGATGATCTCAGGTTTAGTTCACAAGCTGAGATCCCAGTATCATCTTTCTGGGAAGTTTAAATAAAGGAAGTGGAGCAGAAGGTACCACAGCGCGGATCATCACTATGACATGAGTCAAAACAACCACGTCTGTTGTTTTCTATGTCAGCCCACACAGTGGCAGCGTTAGTCCATGAAGACGTGTGTTTCACAGCGTCAATTAGAAATCTACAAAAGCAGCTATTTTGTCACCAATTTTTAATGATTAAAAATAAATTCCTGCAATGGAAAGATACCTAACTTTATATTTTGAGAGAAATCAGACACACAGAATTTTTTTTTGGAGCCAGCCTTTAACGGCTACAGCAAAAGTATCACTCACATCCCCGACTAATTATGGTTTTGTTTGACTTCTTATTTGCTAAGTAGTTATTTATTACATTACATGACCCTCAACACACCTGCCGTCCACCTCCACCTCCGTCTTATTGGACTTAAAGTTATGGTAATGCAAGGTTATCTCTAAGGTAACCTCACGTTAGAAAGAGTACGTCATAAACCCAATCAGAAACTCTTCACATGTTGAAAGAAGAACACATTTTATTCTTGTTATCAACTTATCTCACGCCAGTGAACTTAGACACACTTACGCTTGGTTTTGTGCAGCAACAAACAAGAGAAATACCACAGAAACAATGGTCTCCTCTCAAAGCTACTGTCTGATCAAAAAGGCCACCAGGCAGGGAGTCTTCCCATAAAATAAACTCAGACTATAACATCCTTTCTACTCAATTGTCAGCCTCTGCACTTTGAAGTGCTTAAGCTGATTCATGGGGATGAACTTTGATTAAAAACCTTAAGCAGCGGAATAAATCCAACAATGAATAAAACACTGTAACATTTGTATCATTTGAATTACAGGATAAATCGCCTGTCACCAACACACAACTACACCTGTGTGTGTGTGTGTGTGTGTGTGTGTGGACACATTACCATTACTGGCGTTCACTTCATTTTTCCATGTGGGCAGCCAACACCCAGATTCCACAGCCAATCCAAAGCTGCTGCTCTGGTCCACACCTCTGAACATGTCATCAAGGTCAGAAGCACAGATTCCTATTGTGCTTCTTTCAGGACTTGACAAAAAAAACCCATCTCTGAGTGATAACGTGCTTTATAAAACACACTTACAGTAACTTATCACTTATCCCCCCTCCCCCATCCAAAGGTTTGGTCTTTTAGTTATACACCAATTACTATACTACACCATAATATTTTGAAAATATTAGTGAATCTATGGAAGCTTTAAAATATATATATTGAAAATGATATTTTTGCATGTAGTAATTATTTTAAGTGAGTGGGACATTTTACAGTGTTAAAATAAACCTTAGCGCCCTCTGGTGGAAAATCATGATTCTAAATTACCTCAAACCTAGCTTGGTATGTCAGTATAGCCCCTTCTTGTTACTTATTAGCAAACATACAGTGCTGTGACAAAATATTTGCCCACTTCCTGATTTGATTTTTTTGCATATTTGTCACACTTAAATGATTCAGATCACTATACTCACCAATACGGCTGTATCACTAATAAGATAATACTGATATTGGTCTATGGTTATGTTTGAATAGGCCCAGCGTAATTGTGTTCTCATTTTCACCATGAATGCTCTAAGAGAGCTGGATACAGTGCCGCCAATTTTCAGCCAACATTTCCCAGTGGCCATTCACAGTACTGCAAAGAGAAAACCCCCTATAGCCCAAATAGCATAGAATATAATGATAAAAGAAACAGTGTACAGGAAACCTCAAACTACCGACAAGGTTGTTTTTAACTATTTCTAATATGTATTTTAATCCATGGTGATTTTATATCTGTAAAACTTGTAAAACCTAGAGCCTAAAAACACTTTGTATTCTCAAGATATCATCACAATGTAAAGTCTAGGGATTGAGTGGGAGTGCACACACACACTGCTACATGATGGAGAAGCAAACCCGGAAGCCAGAAAACATTTTTTGCCCTCTGTGCCAGGTGAGCAACTTTAAATCATCTCACTGGAGGACATCTTCTCTCTTCCTCTATCCTGCTTTTACAGTCCATCACGTTTACAATCAAACTCATCTGTACTTATTATTTTGTTATGTTATTATGTTATTTTGCATTGTTTTTACATTTACTGGCATATTACCCTCTTTTCATATGAAGTTAAAATCATCTTGCAGTCTGGATGATAGCTGTGTTTAACTATTAACCTAAATAAAATCAAATAAAAAGAGTATAGTAATATAATTTCCAGATGAAACCAGCACAATGTGACGTGTTCAGTTATTTTTACAGCTCACCCGCTGGGAAAACCTCCTCAGCCTGTGTCAAACCTGCTTGGGGGAAAAAACTACTTGGGACATAAACTAGTCACTGTGATGTGTTCTGAGAAAACATTTAAAAGTTGGACCAAGCATCAAGAATATTGGAGATGAAAAATGTGATGCAACAGCTGGTGATTCCTCAGTACTGCAGCCTAATCATATGATGCTGCTGATGTAAGGATAGGGACCGGATGGAGCCAGTCTTAATGCCCAGGGCCTACATCGGCTCAATCAGGCGCTCTGACTCAGACTAGCATCAAAAACATGAACATATTATGTTTTTATCCAACTCATTTTCCTCCGCGTTAAGCGCGTAGCAGGGAAGACCTGGATTCCCCAAAGACTCCTGAACGCATCACAAAACGAGCTCAAACATCCCGCACAGAGCGACGCTCGCATAGCTTCACCTTGCTCATGACACATTTCTCATTCAGAGCAGCACACACGCTCGTCTCTGAACACCAAGGCGCCTCCGGAAAACACCGACAGCTCGTTTAATTCCTCCTGATCGGCGACGGCGCGTCTTTCAGCGCCGTCAGCGATAAACGGGCAATTAAATGTTACTTTACCTTCGAAGGTGGCGGAGGGGGGGAGGAGGAGGAATGATGGGGTGTGCGTCCCCGTTGCAGGCTGCTGGCTCGCGGTGACCTTGGCGCAGGAAGATGCGTGCGTCTGTGTTGCTGACGGCTCCGAGTTTGAAATTTCCTGAGCAGAAGCCGCTGCGTGACGTGGAGCTGCAGAGGGCGGTGCTGACGTCAGAGCGGGGGAAAGGATTGACTCAAGTCAGTCAAGAGTCGTTACTCGTTACGTCGTTACCTCGCCTCACAGTACAGCACCTCCTGGGTACCGAGTTGTTACTCTCCTCCAGTGTGTCTCCTGCGCGCAATAAAAACCTGACAGTTGCAAGATAAGGCTGTTAGAGCAGGAAGAGACACAACAACTGCAACTAACGACTATTTTCACTCTCATTTAATCGTTTGGTATATAAAATGCTTTGTTACTCTCAACAAATCCCACAAATAGGCTAAAACCTCTTAGGATATGCAATTAATTGCACCTCCTAACTGTTCTCTACTGGTGTCCAAAAACTATAAAATACACAAATGTCATATGTGGGTCATATGTTCCTTCATTACAGAAAATATGGGTATTGCAGTTTTCCTATAAACAGCTCCACAGACTAATAATAGCCATCACTTTCACAGGCTTTACAGAGTGTAGCACCACTGCACGTGCCAAGACATGCGCCTCTGTTTCCATTGCTTCACTTGTGCTACATATCACAACCTCCTGACTTTTGGAGTAAAGTTCTTGGAGAGATTTACAAAGTCTCGTGAGTCTGACACACATGAGGACATTGTCACATGTCATGGATTTATAGAATTGTACTTGTAGAGCCACAGCTGACTTTAACTTTATCCCATGCTGAGCTTTTTTTATAGTAGTTAGACAACAATGGAGGTGTATAGCACAGATGAATAAAATAATTCAGGTTATAAATTCACAGATGTTAGCAGATTCAATTTGCTGTTGGTTTAATCTCTTTATGGGAACTGGTAACAAAAATATATAGAAGTCACCAAACTTATCATTTAAAGCACAGGAAGCAGATGACATGTCAGCTGAAGACCAGTGTGCGAGAAGTTAAGATGTTATTGGAAATGCAGATAAATCTAAAAATGGAGATAAATCTTCTGTAGTTTGAGTTATTGACTCATTGCTTCATCTCTAAAACAGCTTCTCAAAAGCAAAAATATATAGTATCAATTGGCTTACATGATATTTGTGTAATTTTATTTTGAATAGCCTACATATTCATGTGGAATTTTTGTGTTTATTGAACTCTTAACAAGTCCTTTAACCTAAACGACCAACAACCTAAACGAGTTTGTTTGTCCCTAAGCTTTCATAAAACCCATGGAAGCAATGTTAAAAGAGCGCCCCCATGCCAACAGGTCGCTGTTGACATTGCACCCTTTTAGGCCTCAAACAGTAGTAGACATAACACAACTTTTAGTGTCAAACACTACATTACTACTGCGCAAACATAGCAGCTTAATTTAGGCTTAAAAGAAACATGATTATTTTTAAAATGTCGTGGTTTGGTCTCACGTCATGTCACACACGTAAGCATCAGGTCACGCATGTAACATCCATGCGGCAACCTGTAGAGTCGTGTTTTTTCACAGGAGGGCTGTTTAAAATAGCTGAAAATATTAAGCGTCAGTACTGAAACCAACAAACACAGTTGGGTCACTTTTCTGACAAACTGCCTCATCATTTAGTGCTGACTCATGTTTTCAGCACTACAGCACAAAATGTGATTCTTTTATGCAGAAACAAAGAATATCAATATTTTTTTAATTATATACTGTATATAGCAGTAATAAACAGTAATAAGCCTTCCTAAGGAAATTTATTCTACAGTGTCAACTATGTGCAGGTAAAAGAATACCATGATAACAAAAATAATAAGACTATTATCATTTTCTGCTAGCACTGAATAAAGTTAAAATGACCTTTCATGTGTGAGCACTGAGGGAAGCTCACAGTTTCCCTGGAGCAGGTAGGGAGTTGACATGTCAGCTGGCGTTTAATCCCTGTACAAGCATGAGCTGAGAAAGCAGCTGAAATTAGAATTGAAGAATTAGAGGTGAAAGCTTCTGAAATGAAAGTGAAAATAGTTGCAGAATGACTTTCCGTGTTTCCACTTTTACTTTTTCAGCTCTGTTTCAGATGCAGCATTTTTCCTAATTGATCTTTGTGTGCACAAAACTGTTGCCATCAGCAGCACCAAACTCAATCTGGGTCATTTGAGCTCAGTCTGTGGGATTAATTTGAAAGGGTCACAGTAAAGCCATATGGTGACATGCTGAATGTAAAGGAAAAAAGCATGAGGACCATCAACAACAAATTTTGAGGACCACAGTCGCTAACAGAACCAAAACTGCAGCATATCAGGGGGAATCTGTACTGATTTGTCACCCAATCGCATCAGATAATCACAGTCATTTTTAATCTCATGCTTTAGTCAACTTTACACAAAAGCTGGGGTCAAGAACAAAACCCAACAAGCAGCAGAATAAAGCCTACGTAATCTGTCATCTTTTACTTTGCTTAATTTTTAAACTTCATTTGTTTAAGTTTAGTGGCAAAAAAAATGACTGTCCTTCCTCTGTGGTGTTGCTTGTCCCAACAGAAGGCGGAAGTTGCAGTGTAGATATACTATACTATACTATACTATACTGCTTCCTGCTGGAATTTCAGGCATGAAGATTTGACACTGTATGTACAGGGATTCATAGCATGTTAAATGACAACACAAATTACCTGCTCCAGGAATAATATCCTGGTTCAATCCAAGCTGTTTCTTTTAAAGAAGATACATAGAGTGAGATGAAATACTCACATTTTCTGACTGGGTTAGAGTACCATGAGCAATAATAATAATAATTAAACCTTGATAAACGTGCCAGAGCTGCCAACGTAGCCACATGCTGCAGCAGAATTGTATTTGTTAACAGCAGTCTTTTTTCCTTCTAGTGATCAATGAACATATTAAAATGCTAATAACAGACTCCAACAAGCCGGAAAGATCTACAGGGGTATTTGATTTTCTTTACACGTTTTCTTTTACGTCTTTGTTTCTATGTAGTCTCCATGTAAAGCCATGCAACTGTCCCATATAGTGCTGAATCACTTATGGTGGCTTCAGGCAACACTAGCCTAAAAATCTGCAACCTGTGACTACATATATGTATATTTTGTAACCCGAAGTCACGAGCAGACTTGGCAACAGCGCTGCAGATATGAACTGCTTCGCTGCACGTGAGGCAAGGAGTACTCGCTGGCATGATGTCACATGAGCAAAGCTTTATGAACCCAAGCCTCAGGAGTTAAGGTCTGCCCTGATTTATTTATTTTATTTCTGCCAATAGTTTAGGCTGAAAAAATATAAAAGTGGTCTTCATTTGTGAAGATTACATTGCTTTTAAAAAGAGGCAGTCAGCTTCATTTAAATGCAGTTTTGACTTGTCTCATAAAATTATACAAAGTCAGTTTCACGGCTCTGTATGTAAATACTTAAAACTAATAAAGACACAAGAACAGGTTATTCAATTGTAGCACTTTACTGTCGCTTTAGGGTATTTTCTATAAACAAAACCCTCACTTTCACATCAGGCTTCTGTCTAATGAGTACTTTCAACAACGGGCTTTTTAGTACCTAATACTGCTAGTATAGGAATAACTATGTAGCACATTACAGATGTTTTTTTTTTTATCTAAACAAAATCGTGTTTTGTAGCCTGTGAGAATTCACACGATCAATACTGTCTGAAACCGTAAACAATACGCTTTCAGGTCATAGATGAAAAACACAAACATGGGTGCTGAAATTATGGAAGCATGGCGCTCCCAAAATCCAAACAAACTTCACACAAGCTCACACTGTTGAGGCAGAGGTGCGGCTCACACGGGACGCCAAGAGAAATATGTTTTTTCTCTCACTATACTGACCCTAACCCACTGAAGGTAGGGGGCTTTTAGAATAAAAGAGATACATGACATATAAGATTCAAATCTAAATATTGCTATTGTTTGGTATCTTTTATGCATACATAACATTTATTAACAGGAATTCCCTACTTTTATTACTGAATGCTAGGTGATGAAAAAAAACACAGCTAGATTCTGCAGGAATGTGTAAATCGTGCACGTGCAAGGTCAACTCTAAAAATAATCTTAAGGCATTCAGTTAATGTCACTGGTCATGTGGTTTGGTTTGGCTGCAGCCACAAGCATTTGTTTAGCATGAATTTACAGGTTGATCAAAAGATTTACATTCAATTTGTTAATACATAGATACATACATTTTACAGTGGTCATGTATTTTTAACAGACATTTTTAACATATATCCCACCAGCAGAGGGTGGTGTGGTAAATGAATCCAGGTCATACAGCATTCGGTGGAGTCCTGCTCTGGCTTGGAAGAGGAGTCATTCCAACATTGATTCATTCACATCAACCTTCATTTATTTCAACCATTCATTCTGGTTGAGGACATAAATGTTACATTTCTATTTGCTCATCATTGCGAAAACATCATATCCAGTCTCTCAGCGTCTCAAATGTTGTTTTTTCAGCTGGACCATCCAGTGCAGTTCGAGAGACATAAATTCAACCAAGCAGTATGTAATCCTTCCCATGGTGTGAATCCAAAACGTTCTTCACTGATCAAGTGAGATCAACAATCAAGAGGAAATATACCATATGTTCAATGTACATACAGTACATACATACTCTACACAGGGAGCACAGACTGTCACATTTAATGCAACATGACAGACTCACCATGAAGTGAGTGTGTTTACAGACTCACATTAAGCTTTCCTTGAAATTTCAATGCAGATCCTACATGTATCAAAGACACCAGATGAGCCTGAATTACAGAAATGCTTTTATTCAGTCACTCAATATAAAAGGCTAAGATCTTTCTGGTTGATGTAATTCAGTAACCAAATCACTGTAATCCACGTCTTGTATTAGAGTGATTAACTCAGTGAAACCGCATGAGCATCAACAACATGCAGATACAAAAGCTAATGTCGAGCAGTGGGAAAATACCTCTGTATAGAATTTAAACAGAAAAATGAATATATATCATAGTATACTTACTTTTATATTTGTCCTTGTATTTTACGCTAAACATACATCTACAATGTGTTTCCACTACAAAACAAGCAGATAAGGTCTGAATAATAATAATAACTAATAATGCTGCTAATGAAGTGCTAATGTTCCAGCACCATAGCAGTAATGTCTTTTTTTTTTTTTTTTTTATGAAATCACCACCTGTATGCCTGAGAAGATCCAGAAGACAGTAAAAAAGAACTGGATGAAAATTCGTCCTCTTGCTCTGCAGGATTTATAGATTATCTTGTATATGCAGATTTTGCTGCTTTAGGTGACAGTTGTTCAGTGGTTTACCTGTTTTTTTATGTTTCTCGACCTCTCATATCACTTGACTTTGAAAAATCTGCAGATGGACATTAGCCAACTGACTAACATTTACACAAATGTTGACTGATGTGTGTTGTGTGTGGCACAATGACAGAAAAACTATGGATATTTTAAACATGGTTTTCATTTGCTGAGTGCTTGATAAGAAGTACTCAAGAAATCTACTTAAATAGCTTCATGTTGTGTCATCCTCTGCGTTAATGCCGACTCATAAATCACGATGAAACCACTGATCCTTTAAAATTCCCACAGCATTCTGCAGTGAATGCTCTACTTTTCACGGGCTCTCCGTGTTTCCATAATAGCACGAATCCAGCTAAAACAAAAGAGAAGATTTAGATGAAGAAAAGAAGACAAGGTGTACTGGAGAAGAATTTTTAAGCTCTGAGTCAACAAAGGCAGAGACTGACACGCACAAAGCTGAAGAAGCCATTTTTCTATGTATTCCCCCTCCTTTTTACCCCTAGAGGTCACTATATACCAGAGATCTCCTGCAGACAACAGGAGGAGAGAAGCACTACACTCTCATCACCTCTAACATCATAATTTCTCATCTCTGCTGGGTGATGTTTGACTTTACAACCTGCAGTCCTGATTTAAAGCTGTGTTTAAAGCATGCAGGCTGTGCGACTGATGAGACCACCGAAGGAAGAGGCTCTTTCCACACCTTGATGTTTACCTTTCCTGTCAGCTTGTTTCCACAAAGGCAATAAAGACCCCAACTGTTTTTGTCAGAGGAACTGCAGCTGGAAGGAGGGCTGCATTCTCACCTCAACACCTCCCTCCAGGGTGGAGGGTAATGGGGTAAGAAGACATCCAACAGTTGTATCCATAGACACCTTCCACCTACCCAATGCTGCCTTAGATGGTCTGAGCAATTCATTCACTTTATTATGGTGTATGAAAACCATTATTTTTCGCAACACAGTAGAAACATCGTGCCTGCAAAAGTGTAAAAACTTTAAACCAGACAGAAAAATTAAGACTCATTTAGGTTTCTTCTTCAACTTGGAAATTCTCACTTTTTCTTTTTTTTATGAGAACTTTAAAGCTGCTATAATAAATATTTTTATATCAACAATGGATCACATGGTTTGTATTGTTTGTGTAATGCATCCTTGGTATTAATTACTGCAGTTCCTACAGCTCTTTCTAGTATCTTTGAGCTTCAGCCCAGAGCTTTTGAAGTTTTGGGTTAGCGGCAACACTCTCACCAGAGTTGTTACCAGGTAGTTTAAATCATGAACCATGTCCCATGCATCATGTATGGTACAGGAAGTTATTGTAAAAAAGGATATGTAAAACTTTCAGAACATTTGGTGTGTTCAAAGGCTGATGTAGTTCTTCATTTTGCTGAATCCTGCCATTTTGACTTTGTAAACAAGCTAAATTCATTCTGTCTGTCTTGATTTATATACTTGATGCAAAAACTAATTTTAGTAGGTAACAATGGAAAGTTATGTGGGGATTTGGAGTTTTAAATATTCCAAATATTTGCAATAGTGAATATCCAAGAAAATTATCACTTATCACCTCTACCCTCTCATACGTAACAGTGTTTTTTAGATGGTCAACCAGGCATCACCTGCCACTCTGGAAACAAAACCCTCAAGCCAGGCGTGAATTCCTTGCATGGTCGGTCACAGAACAAAAGACTGAGATGGAGAAACAGAGGAGCTGAAAGGAGGAGGGCACGCATTCAGAAGTTGAGCAGCAGGAGACCCGTGGGGGGTTAAAAGTTGGGCCGGGGGGTTGGGTTGAGAAAACACTGTACCTGGAGTGCTGTGAAGGTCCCCCTCCTGCTTCCCACAATGGTGAGCACACACGACTAATAATCAGGCTGATTTGTCCCGTCCTGACAACTGGAGTTAACCCAGTCATAACCAAGAACCTCAACAACCTGCTGTTGGTGGAGGATTTTTAAATGTTTGTTAAATGTTAAACTTTAAATTACTGATCAATTTAGTGTCACACAAAGCTACATGTTGCTGTGCAGCATTTTATAACTTAAAGTCACTTTTAAAGTGGACATAAACAGTTGGATAAAGGCGTTACAACAGATTCACTAACACACACAGGTGAGTGCATACTGTATGTTTGTGAACTCTCTGAATTGAGATAATAACAAGCCTAGTGAAAGCCAATGTCCCCTGCAGGCTCTGTTCCAGTTATCTCCCATCAGATATGTCCACTTCCTCCAATCTATTCAAAATGGGTGACCTATTAACAGTACATTGTTTTCAGGAATGAGCCTTTAAACCCGTTACTGACCTGACAGCAATGTGGTTTAAACTGACGTGTTCTTTTAAATGCAAATGTAACAATCCCCCCCCCCCCGACACACACATGCACAGCCACTCACAGTTTTATTAGGGGCATCGTGCTGAAGTTTCTCTGTTAATGTTGCACCAGCAGGATTTTGATACTTTGCTGTACTAATAACTGACACAGACTGATGTAACAAGCTGATATTAACCTGTGCTGAAGCATGCAGGAATAGTTCAGCAGGTATGCAGTTGCTTTGTTGCAGGAGAAATTTCTGCAATTACTGGCGATTAATTTGTTCCTGTTATTACATGTTAGAAACCCAGCACAGATTCTGTTTGGGGATAAACACATGCTCCTTTTGACATTTAATCTGTTTGGAAAGCTTGAAAAAAATGCCAAGAGATTTTTTTCCACTGATTAAGACTGACACAACAGGCTGGTATTTTATTACATTTTTAACAGTTGGTAAGCCACATTTCTGTAGCTTGAGTTCACTGTTTAAAAACTCTTCACACAGTTCTCTTTACTTACATGTAGCTCAGCCCAATTGTTAACTCACCATCCAGAATGCACTAATGCAAGTAAAACACCCAGTATTAACTCTTATAAATAAATATAATAACACTGACTGCATTATAATAACAATCTTTCAAGTATGTATAGTTTTTAATTTACAAGAAACTAACATTTCATTACAGCAAGAATGAATTTGTATGTATTTTGCTACAAATCTTCACCAACACCACACCTTCTCTCAAGGGGTGTGGCCAGAGGGGGGAAACCAGGGGTAGCACAGGCCACTATCAAAATCTTATCGGAGGTACATGGTTTATGATTATAACTGAATATATAACCTTCGGCACATAGAGAACTGACCAAATTTGAAGTGAAATAAATCAATGTCATTATAAATAGTTAAAAAATTGTTTTGTAAATTTAAGGTATAGTCATATTTTTGGTGACACTATAAGTCTCCTCCAATGTTTTTTTTATATATTTATTTATAAGTATTTGGAGACAAATTTAGTTAGTTATTTTTGTGATTTCAGAATACATAAATTTGCATATGTAGTCTGACACTGAACAAACATTTTAGTTTATATAAACCCATTAATACCCACTTTATTACATTTGAATGTTGCATCATTCATATTCCAAATGTGCCACTCTTCTTTAAGTGGGTGCTCCCTTCTGACCACACCATTAAAACATTTCTAGGACCGCCCCTGCTTCTGTCCTCTATTCATTACAATTAATAATTATACTAATAATTAATATTAACAATTACACGGCTGTTTTACAGCTATGTCCAGACATCCAGCCTGTGCTGTGTCCAGTAGAGACATCTGATCAGAAACCTTTCACATGAGAAAAAGAAGAATTCATGGGGTTGAGGAATGGAGAGGAAAAAAGGGTTGGAATCCACTCTGAGAACGGTGAAATACCACATTGTCCTATACAATTAGAAAGTGTTCAGCCTTACCTGGCGTCTTTCCTCATCCAGTAGAAGTTTTTTGTAGAAGTATTTTAAAAAATGAAAATAGGTGCTTGGCATTGTATCAGGAGTTTATGCATTTCTTTCTCCTTTTTATTAAACCTCCCTCTAGTAATTACATTTACTTCCTTATTTACCTGTACTGAATCAGTCAAATAGAGGAATTGTTTAACTCAGGAATGTACTTGACTTTTCTGTCAAATTATAAAGATCTGCTTTTCACAGAAGACCTGGAACGTGGTAGCAGCAAAAACAGTCTAGTAAATCCCTCCGATCAAAAGTGTTTTGGAAGCTACATCAGTGTTAACGAACTGCAATTATTAACATAATTCCATCAACCAATGCGTTTTAGCATATAATCATAATTTTCCTCTCAACAGTCAAATGTCTTTGGTTCTGGTTCATGTCGATGGAGTTTATGAACTAAATATGCTGATGTATCCTCCCAACCACCCCCACTGTTTTCCTTCCGACTGTTTGAACAGCTGGGATTTCTTTATCACTGCTGTGGACCCACCGCTGCTTCTTTCTGGTGGGAGGGGTAAGTGAGGTGAGTATCTGAAGGTGGGGGGTCTTGGGGTTGGAGGCTCTCAGCAGGAAGTTGGTCTGGTGTGACTGCCTTGTTCGGCAGAGTACAGCCGGAGAGAGATACACCACATGAACAGACCTCCAGTGCTGCAAAACTATAATTAAAGAAGAATCATGTCTCTGTGTCAAGAGATCATGTGTTCAGGAGTTTGATCTTTGTGTTGTTAACAGAGCAGAAATGTCTGAGATAAAATAGAAAAAAATAGACAAAATGTCTCACAAAGTCAGCTGTAATCAAATCCCGGGCACACAAAACCCACGTCCTTCACTCACAGAACCTGCTAAAGTGTCCTTCAGCAAGACAAAGAATCACTGTCAACTCAATTGTTCGACTGAAGGACTGAGACTGTGGCCTTTCACAGAGGGGGTGGGGAAAAAATTACTTTGCAACAATTATGCAAGAATCACAAATAAAAAAAGAAAAATCTCTGCATTAAATTCAGACAAAATGTGACAACGTGTGAAAAAAAAAAACTTTCACTGCGGCAATACTGCGTATGTGTTTCCATCTCATTTTCACTTCAACAGAAAAAACGTTTTAATTCTGTTTCTCGTAAGGCAAAGTTTGCAGGTAAGCTAAAAGAAACAGTGTTGCCCTGCGTTTTGTACTTGGAAATCTATCTATAGGGAGTTATTATTGCGATGTGTATGACCATAAAGAAAAGCGTTGCTTAGATACACTTTACTTATTAACCATATTAGAGCCTGAGATCACATCCATTGCATATAATGCATGGGTTAACATAAGACCTGTTGTATATGTAGAGCAGGATTGGTTTTGTATTGCAGGCTCTGTAAATTATGAACCCTTTAGTGTGTCTGCTCCTATTATTTGTCTATCTCTCTTACTAGATGCCAGTTTTTGTTTTCTTCTTTTACCAGCAGTATGACTTGTTTAATGCACCACTTTCTGGCCAACTACTCCTTTGTGCCATGTGCCATTTCAAATATGTGTATGTATCATCATGTGAAACACGAATACACACTAATTAAGTTGAGCACAGGAGTATATTGTGAAGTAAATGTCAGTGAGGGAAAGTGCAAAAGGTTGATTGGAAAGTTAAATTGGATATTGAACTGACTTGTCTGCATTTCGGTCAGTGTGTCTGCATGCAGCAGGGTTATTATTGGATAAAAAGCAGGCCGGTCGACCAAGAGCTAACAAAATACAGGACAAGTGGGTTACAAATGAGCCGCAATTCCACCTCAGGGTGAAAGATAATTACAATCAATACTAACGTCAGGCTAAAAGTCCTATATACTCTGACCTTGAACCTAAGGTGAATGCATCTGTGCTGTGATTGCTGGCGTTTAGATAACTGATATTGATATCAGTAATGATTTCCATATTAGAAGTGAGAATTTCCTTCACACTAGTGTCAAGAGCAAGATAGTTCTGGATGAAGAACTTGCCCAAAGGCAAAGCTGCTAAAAAAAAAGTGGGTTTCTTCTGCTTGGTTTTTGGTAGCGTGTCTGTGTGTGTGTATGTGTGTTTTGGGGGCGGGGGTGAAATTCTGAGGTGCAAGTATGCATGTTGACAAATCATATGGCCATCAGTCTGGGCCACCACACTCCATGCCAAAGTCAGCCGTCCCATTAATTATAAGAGGCAGGCATCCTAGCGGAGCTCCGCACACTGCCTCATTTATCTCCGCTGACCGGTTCACACAGCAGACATTTTGTTTTTGGGCTCTGAGACTTTTAATTGGCGGCGACCACACAACGCAGACCCTAACACAGGCCACTTTGGAGCCTCTCAGCCACTCGTCAACATCAACCTCACACAGGCTCGGCCTTGACAACACATGCACTGTTCTGACGTTTAAATGCCCCTGTGTCTGGCAGCGAGAACACGACTGTGGCTCGATACATGGAACACAGTGCAAAGATCATCTCCTCCGCAAAAAATGATGCTCATATACTTTAAGTAATAACCTGAAAGCTTTCATGCATATAGTTGAGTGAGTGCTTTAAGATAACACTGATATCCAGTCACTGAATCCATGAAAACTAATCAGTGTCTAGCAGGAAGTGATGTGTTTTGTTAGGAATTAATAGCCAGACGTCCATCTCATTAAACGTGTGGAGAAATTAAACTTTGGAGAAAAAGCACAGCAGACTGCTGTAATAATAAAACTATGCCACAGAGGCTCTCAAACCAACTAGTGGTAATTCTTTATAACTTGCTGACAAAGAAATGGCTAACTTGGGAGACCTGAACTCTCATCAACTAAATTCCTGGAAGAGACTTTCTCTAGACCTCCTGTATGAACAGCACAGTATGGCATGAAATTATTTTCAAATAAACACAAGAAGATCTGGGTTGTTACCTATGTTCATTTTTTTTGGGGGGGGGGGGCACTTGGGATCAGTGCAACAACACTAATTAAAGTTGATAATCTGAAGAAGTACAGTTGCTTGTGTGCACATTTATTTGTGTTTCTGGCCACACAATAGCACATGTCTAATATTAAGTCTTCTTTTAGCTCTGTTTTGGTCTCTATTGACTAAACTCTTTAGGTGCTAAAAGCTCCGTTATCTAGTCGCTAACTCTGTCTATCTGTTAGCAACAGTGCAGTGGGCCTATCAGAGCTTTTCCTCTTAAATCTGCCTGCTGTGGCTGCAAATTGAAGTTGATGAGAGTCATTACACTGAACTACAACAGAAAAGTTGTGGGCTGTGAGCAAAAACAATCAGCTGAAAGGCACTAAATCGCTCCTTAAAGCTGAGACTATGTCTACATCTACAGGTTATAGTACTCTTAAAAAAACAGTCAGACTTCTTTGTTTACTTTGTCTTTCGGACAAAAAAGTTTGATTCGCTTGTTCCCCAGTATCGATCACCACTTGTTCTGTGACAAAACCATAAATCTAAACTTTTTTCTGAAATTCTTGCAGTCTGCTCACTGTAAATGCTGAGCAGAGCCAGAAATAACGTAACATTTCTTCTTTGTTTGTTGTCTGATTGTCAGTCCTCCACACATGCATAGCATTCAGTTGGTCAATAATCTACCAGAGAGAAACAAGTGATTTTATCTATTGTTCATATATCACATACAAACACGTTTAGAGCAGCTCTGGCATGAACAGTTCCGGTTTTAACAGGTGGTCTCTGGTGTATCAGGTATGAAAGCAGAGGTCTCCAAATAAAAAAAACAATGATAGTTTTAATGGGTTGCATAAAATCCACAAGCTTGGTCTGTTATATAAACAACAGACGCAGTCATACCTTCCCTGCCACTCTGCTCCTCTGCTGTATGTTGTTACTGGCAGAGAGTGATACCTGGAGCGAGGCATGCTGGGTAGGCATTTTTCAGCACTGTTACTATTCTGAGTATAATGGCTGGCGACCAGCAACGCGCAGCATTAGCAGCTCGGCAAGCTCGCTGCCAACATCTGTACGTGCTTCACAGAGAATGAAGAAACTCTGGCACCGTTACTCAAGTGACGGACCAACTTGCAGCTCTATATACTGTACCTACAAACCATTCTCCATAGGGGTGGGGGTTGCAGTGAGGGGTCCGGGAGGTGTTTCACAGCCAGAAAAACATCTATCATGCAGGCGCCGCTGTGACCAAACAAATCAGCAGCGGCTAGAAAATATGATTCCACTAGGAGAGGAATGTGAGTACTGAGGCACGCTGCAAGCCTGGTGTGCACTGTCTGCACTGTGCAGAAAGAAGGTACGATGGGGATCATTGCTGCTGGGGCCTACAGCTGGTGAGGGCTGATTTAAAAAGCCCTTTAGGTGCTTGGGGGCCTAGACAGAAACTCCCAGATATGCCCTTTATTGAGACATTTCTGGTTGTTCAAAAGTTAAAAAAATAATAATAATGGAGTTGATTCACTTCGGAAATAAAGAAGATCGAATAGTTTTCTACTTTATGAATAAGTGAGATTTTCTCTTTGGGTTCTAGATCAAACTCCTTGTCAAGCTGGAAGGAGGTGTTGCCATTTGGTGTTGGTTTCCAGCTTGAGGCCTCAGCAGAGGAGGCCATGAGGAAGCAATCAGCCCATCGATGACTGGGCCTGTTGGGACTGTGTGTGATCCCCCTTCTGCTCTCCCAAAATCCTGAAGGAGTCTGCAGGGACCTAATCAATCACTACAAGCAGGCAAAATACCCAGACATACCATTCCTGCCCCGGATTCCTGCTAAGTTTGTGCTTTTGTTTGGTTTCTCCCCACTGAGAAATCAGCACTCTGAGGTGCTGAAAGAACAGCAGATTCCTTAAAGAAGTTATTATCTGTAGTGTTGATCGGCTGAGTCTACTGGGACATTTTCCACTATGGTTAGTTGTTCAGCTGCAGCAGGCACTAAATTTAACTTCATTATGTTTTACCCTGTTTATATTATTTGAATTACGCAACATGACTTTTATGGCAAATTGAAACATTTGTTCAAATTAAATTAAACTCCTCCTCATGCAAATAATACCTCCTCCTCGTACAACAACATTAAATCACCTTCCTGCACATTCAATCCCATAAATATAAAATCAATACAGTGTTTAATAGCCCACTTTCTTTCTGGCACAATCCAATATCTGACAACTTTTAATTAAAAACAATGAGAGTAAATGGATATAAAATGTTGAGCGCTGTATGTGTGTGTGATTTTTTGTTGCTGCCACATTTGCCCCTTTTCGGAATACAAATGAGTTGCTGCCTTACCAAAGGACAAGTCTCACACCTTTAGACAGTTGTCAAAGAAGCAATAAACCATTCACAGCGTAACTTCCAGAGGACAATAGAGCTGCTTATCACCAAACACCTGCATTGTAAGAGCGAAAAAATTGCATCACACCAAAACAATTCAGTCCTCTAATGTGTATTTGCTCAAAGTGATGTCTGGTACTGATGGATGGTGCGTTATAAAAATGTTTATTGTCAACAGAAAGCAGCAGCAATTGCTCCAAAACCTGCATTTAAAGCACTAAATCTATAATATACTTTTAGAGGTGAAAATGAAACCCACTTTCTTTGTTTGTGACACGTTGCGCGTGTCATTTGAAATTTATTTTTTATTCGGTTACCATCAAAATCCATCTGACTTTCATGTGCATGTCAACAGATTAATGAGCCTGTGTCCTCGGTGAGAAGAGGAAGTGCGAGTGGACTCTGAAAGTATGACCTTGGTCAACAGGAAACTGTTGAACACTTTGCCTGAGGGGAACATGACACATCTGCCCGGGCATGAATATCCCATGAAGGACCCTTTTAATGTGGAAATGAAAAAGGGCACACCTTTTAAATTGCAAATGAGGAAGTATCAGTCTGCTTTCAAGTGCATAATGTCAATTAAAGCCTCTGTTAGTGACTTTACTCCTAAGGTGAATATGCAGTTGTTTTGTGTCCTACAACAAGGTGAAATGTAACCTTCTTTCTAATTAGCACTATTCATGAATTATCACTGACTCTTGGTGTGAGGGGAAGAATTTCAAAAAACACATGATCCTATTGTTCTGTTATAAAATGTTAGCAAAACCTCTACTTTAACCGCTCTCCAGCTGACAAAACACGTCTCATAGTTTCGTCTGTTTTCTGCAAATTTCTGAGTTTATTATTGTCTGACAAACAATTGTTACTGTCAGGTTAAAATTAGGTTTAATTAACCAAAGTGTCCAGGGAATAGATTATTTATTTAACAACAGGCAATACAGATAAGCAAAGAGACCACATTTACTGCACTGCAAGTAAACTGACAGAATATTAATCATAACTTATTTGACTACATGATTAACCACTCGGGTGTTTGAATTGAAGTACTGGTTCCAGCTTTTAAATGTAACAAAACATGAAGTTATAAGAAGTTATAATAAGTCATTTTAAGGCCTGGGAAATCATAATGTCGATTTTACACTATTATTCGACATTTCGTAGACTAAATGAAAATAATCATTAGTTGCAACCTTAATCACAAGTAAAAGTTGACATAGTGACAAATGTGTTTTTTTCTATTTGTGCTTTAATATTAGAACCAACACTGCTTGAGCAGCAGAAATACCAAAGAAGAAGAGTGTGTCCTTCTGTTGATATGCAAAAAGAGGCAATCTGAATCCAGGATGGGAGTGACAGCTATTGATAGAAGCTAATAAACAGAGAGGTAATTATAAAATGTAAATGCAGTGGATATTTTACTGAAATCTTTAAACTGAATAACTGATATTAAAGGTGGTATAATTACAATGTATAAACGGGATAAAGAATCAGTCCTGCAACCTGTTGAAAATGGAGCTGACACTAGGGAATTTAACCTACAATAAGCTGATTTCTGCCATGACCAGATCTCACACTTTTCACAATTCAAAGCTCAAACAAAGGTTGTTTTGTAAGATGTTTTCAGTTAACATATTTTAACACCAATTAACAATCAATTGGGTGAAAAAAAAAAAACTCTGACAACTAGTTCATCATAGGATGTAAGTTTTTAAAAAAGGCAAATATTTTGTGGTTGCAACTTTTCAAATGTTAGGATTTGTTTCTTGTTTTAATCATATTTGATAGTGAATGAAATCTTTTCTGTAAGGTCTTAAACCTTACAATGTAAAGTGCCTCTAGATGACTTTATGTTGTGATTTGGCGCTATATAAATACCACTGAATTGAATTGAATTGAAATATTGCTTTTGTTATTGACATTTAATTGATCAATCAGGATAATAATAACAGATTCATTGATACTGAGAGCAATAATTACATGCAGACCTGAGGTTCAGCTCCTATAAATGTTTTTACACTGAAAGTAAGACAAACAGAACATAACCTGGGCCTTAACAGCTTCATTTTAATTTCAAATTTCAAAATTGCAGATATATTACTTTGCAATAAGACGTTAAAGTTTAATAAAATTACCACGACTTGTCCAAATCCCACACAACTGGATTGTAAATGTAGTTGTGTGACTCCAAAAGCAGCAGCACTGACTACATTTCCCAGACACCTCTGTGGCCCCTCCCCCTCCCCACATACCTCTGCTGTGCGCTCACGCTGCGCTGTGGGGATCCTGCACGGCACAAGTTACCTCAACAGAAGCAGGGAGGCGCACGGCAGAAAAGTTTCTCCACAGGAATGGGCGAGTTTCAGAAGAACGTTTTTCTTTTATGTGTCTCATCTACGATCCTCACGACGACCAGGGGTTGGATATAAGGATCAGCAGCGTCAGATTTGGGATTTTTCTGCTAAATTCTCTCGCTCTTTGGATTTGGTCGCGCTTCAGCTGAAGATAAAACTAAAGAGGGGTGTTCTCCTTGTGTGCGTCCCGGAGAAAATGTGTTCCACTACGCGGCTTCGCACCTTTGCAGAGTTTGCCGTGTTTTTTCTGCTGGTTTTAAGAGTACAGCGTGGATCTGGCGCTAACACAAGGACGTGTCCCCCTCCCTGCGCGTGTTTTGGGGAGCTTGTGGACTGCAGTCGGCTGAAAAGAGGCCAGATCCCCGACACGATCCCGGAATGGACAGTCCAACTGTGAGTCCATTTAAAAAGCCTCTGTGAACTTAATTACTGTCATGTATCATCCATTTAATTGTTAATTGTTGTACTATCATTTCATGCCTTTGCACTTAAAATAGGTTTTGTTGATGATCCACATTCCTCTCGCAGTGAAAACAGACTGGGTCGTAAAGCACATGCAGAGCGTGGTTTTGCAGCAACAGAGATGAAATCACTCGCTTTGGCTTTGATTTCACTTAAAGCGGCCTGTGTTTTATTATAGATTTGGATCAGTCACAACACTTTCTGCAAACATGTTTTGCATTGCATATAAAGTTACAGGATGGGAAGAAAGTTCAGGTCATGGGGGGTCAGAAATGACAGAAAGTCTTATCCTGCCTCACTTATCCTACTGAACACTCAGATATTTATCTATTTATGTGTGTCAAAAGCTTTTATTCATTGCATTGGTCCTTTACAGCAACAACAGCTCAGGCATCTTGAGAGCCAGCAGGGGACCACAAACAGGCTTTAAGTGTTTTACACATCAATGTGCCATTTGGAAGTCCCACACTTCTTAACTAAAGCGTGAATCATTATGAGCAAATGTGTGGTGCAGGTATTCTGTTAAAATAAGACTTCCTGTTGTGTCACTGTAGGTTAGAAGGAATTTAGCAGGTACAAATAGTCGCAGTAGTAATGGTGCTGGCTCCTCTCAGGTGTCTCATGTTACACACACAGCCATAATGTCTGTAAGGGTTTGACAGTGTGGTTACATCCACACTGATTGAAGCCGGTGTGTTTTAGTGATGGTTTGGTTTTCAGGTTTCAGCTTCACAGACCTGAAGGCCTTCAAAGTCAGAAAAGCATAAATCAGATGCAGTCTGCGTGCTGCCTTTGACTCCTTCCCAAAGTAATACGTCCGTCACTCTCCTGTTCATCTGCTGGCTCCATAAGTTCAAGCCCGGCCTGAAATCTACTGGAGCTGACGAACCAAACCCAACTTTAATGGCATGTTCCTCAGTTTGTTGTGCTTTGCAGGTAGTTGTTCTTGTTGGCTTTTTATTGCCCTGTGTTAAGTTGGACTACTTGATTTTTATTGTGCTGTGTGTTGAGCTATAATGCTCCATCCAGTTGCTGTCACCCTGCTGTTGAATTTAGTTTTTCCACTTTCTGAAAAGTGCTGCTCTGGAAAGTTGACGTTGCCAGAGAAAACAGACCCAGCCTGAGCCTCATAACCAAGGCCGGCCTCCCAAAGAAAATTTAAAAAAAAAAGTTCCACATGGGGGGAAAAATTCTTTTCACTCTGGCATGCTAATTTACAAGTGGCTCTCCAGCACATCTTAAACCCCTTAAACTGCCGACCCTTTGTTTTCCAGCACCCCATTATTTCTGCTGAATTAGCAAATCCAGAGCCAGCGATGGTACTGATTAAGGCGGAGCGTGTAGGATTAGTTTTGAAACAAACTCTTAGAAAGAAAAAAAAGGGGGGGAAGGAGAAAGTAGGAGGGAGAAGTAGAGAGGAGCATGAAAGAGTGGGATTAAGTCATGTATGTCTGATTCCTGAAAGATCGAATGACTTTTCAGTTATTAAGGTTTAAAAGATGTCCATTTATTTGAGACACACACGTGTGGCTTTTGGAGCTACATTTATTTGTTCAAGTAACAGTACAGCTTCACGAAAAACAGAAGTAACAGAGGTGATGGACGATATCAGGAATCCTTGGGCTTTGTATTTTAGCTAATGCTGTTTTACTGATACGTTCCCTCACATTTCAGAGTTTAAACTGCCTAGCTATTTTATGTATTAGCAATCTTAAGTGCTCTGTGTGTTCATTAGTGTGTACATTAAAGGATTACTTCACTAATAAATAGAGAACATGAAATCACAGACCGTCACGAAACACAGATGCCAGGTTATTTTTTAAAGAGGAAATTCTTAATTTTTTAAGCCAGAGGAGGACACATTTATTTCACCAGGTTACACTTAAGTCTAATAAAAACTAGAAGAACAAGAAGAGGTTGATCATTTTAGGAATCACTTGGTTTTCTGTTCATGCTAATGTAAATCTTTGTTAACCACTTACCCGAGCGTTTTAACTAATACTACAGCTACTAGCTGTTCATGCTAATAGTTATATGCTAATACACTACAGTTGATCATACTTAACTTGCAAAAACCCCAATGTCCTTGTTATTAATAAACATCTACCACTTAAATATATATTTTTACAAAGTTTGTTCTTTGGCATTTGCTTTTCTTTCTGGTTAACTTGTGGTTTGCTGTAATGATGTGTTTGGCTCCATCCACAAAGGTATAACTCAATATTTATTGTGCCCCCACAGAAACACTTGTGGATTGTGCTTTGATATCAGCTATATCCCAGCATTATGATAATCTAAAGCATTAATGACAGCTCTGAAGAGTAGCTCATTCATTTACTTTTCAGTCACTGATAAGAATGTTGTGCTCTACATTTTCGCCAGAGCGGCAGATGCAGGCTGAAGCCTGTACAGAGCGCTCTGTGTTATCTCGCTCCGCTCAGAGCCTGCTTTGTGAGGGAAGTGGAAGTGTCAGGGCTACTCAGGGTTTATCTATGGAGTATGATAGGACACCTTTCCCATGTGGCCCCCAGCGCTGGAACTATAACAACAACAACACACAGCTGCATGCTTTGAAAGAAAAGACGGAGGAAGGAGTGGGGGTGGGGAGGCGAGCTTTAGCAAAGCAAGTAAAACTCTGCTTGAGTGGTTCCTGAAACTTTTCACCAAAGAACAAAAACAGGCCCAAGAAAATTCGACTGGAGTGTTTTAGATGTATGAAAGCTGCCCTCTCGCTTTTCCCGGCATTGTGAATGCTTTCCCAGTTGTTCTGTGCTGTGCAGGATCCCCTCCTCCCAGAGCCTGCTTGATGGATTCCAGATGAGGGAGGTAAGGCGGGGGGAGGAGGGGTAGAGGGCGAGGGGGTGTAAAACGCGTCTGGCACCACAGGGTTGATCGTGCGCAGCAACGCCAATAACTCCTCCACCGCTTCACGGTGCACACAGCTCTGGTTGCCAGACTCCTTGAGCTGGTTTTCAGGCCCTTTTTTTTTTTTTTTTCCCAAAACAGGCAGCGAAAAAGAAGAGTCTCACCCCGCGCAAGCTGCGGCCAAGACTGCTTCAGTGGAGTCCAAGACCAGGCTCATTCGAGTCTGGGTCAGGCCAAGGACATAGAAAAAAAACGTGCACAGTTGTGAAGTTCTGATATAAAAACTAATGACGAATCAGTGCAGACATTGCAGGAGGTTTGAGGTCCTGGACATAGTCTTCAGCTTGTCCAGGTGACTACTTGAAAATGCACATAAATAAGTCAGATATCAGTGGAAATACATTTGGTTTGTTTTGAGGAAATATTGCTGCCAAATAGGAATATGATTAATATACGTCCAGACACCAGAAATTAGACCTGGACCAAGCCTCAGCCAGTACCGAAACCTCGAATCCTGCATTTTATCCCTTGCCAGGTTTCAGTCTCCTTTCAACACAATAAAAAATAAATCTCATCCCACAATAACTTATCAGCTCGTCTGTTTTGGCTTTGCTTCTCAGGGGATGCCTGGATATGAAGTGAGATGTTCTGGCAGGGAGCCTCACTTGAGTGTTTTAAAGAAAAGATGGAACATGAGGCTTCAAAACTGTGAAACCTTTTCTTTTTGGGCTTGACTGTTAAGTGGTTTGTTTTGTAACTTTTTCAGTTGCTTTCTGAGGTCATGCGAGTTTGTTGAACATTACAGCGCTAGCTGATAATTTCTTAGACTTCCCGGTGACTTTAGGTCATGTCTGAAACGGCACTTTAGTCTTCTCCTGTTTGCGACAGCACGTCAGTCATAAATCTGAATCCTTGCTTATTTATCTGACCGTGCCGTTTCATTTCGTCACCATCGATCTTACAACATTTCTCTAAACCTTACACTTTAATTACAGTGACTTTTCTTTGATGCACTTCCTTTGTTCACAGTGTTATGGCACAATAACACGGAGAATTTGTATGTAATTATGTTAGCTGAGTAGACCTAAATAGAAGACTGCAGCATTTGAAAAATATGGTCTATGGTGTATATTTTTCCCTTATTTCTTCTTGTTTCTTTCACAGAGACCTGAGCCACAACAAATTGCAGGTGCTTGACAGTACTTTGTTTTCCAAACTACAACTTCTGAGTGAAATGTAAGCATATCTCTGTGTTCGTAGCACTCTTAATAGTAAACACAATATTTTCCAAATGCATGTACTGGCCTTTATTTTAACTATTTCTTTTCCTCAATGTGTACAGAAAGCTGAACCACAATGAACTGGAGGCGATACCTGATCTGGGACCTCATGCTTCAAACATCACAATGCTCTTTCTGTAAGTAAAACTTGTCTCATTTTTGATTAACACCTCTCTAGGCTCTGCTCAGAGTCTCTGGGCAGTCTGGAGGGTAATCCTCTGCCAGAGTTGTCATTGCTGGTTAAAGTAGTGAGCTGGGAAGGGTTTCCTCCCCCGTCTTTTCCTCTAGAGAGCAACTCTCTTGGTTGAGCCGGTTCCCAGACGGGGCAGTCAGAGACATGGCAGGCAGCCCCAGACAGGTCACATGTTCGAAGACAAATGCCATCAACAGGAATGGAAATGTTTTGTTTGGTGGCTTTCGCTGCTGTCGGTGTATTTTTAACCTGGAGGCAGTGACGTGACGCTGGGGGGAAAAAAAAGAAAGAAAGAAAATCTGTTGTGAGAATGACAGAAATCCAAATATGGTTTTTATTTTTTAAGCTTCAGTGGAAGGGTTGCATAAGTCTGTGCGGCCCTTTTTTGGGAATGAATGGTGGTCAATGTGGGCACAAGGAGTTTCTCTTAGCGCCTGAACAGTATCTTGATCTCTCACCTTCAAAGAAAACATTTAATAGTAAAGTGTAGTTTCAATTCACTCTTGCTGCAATGTAATGAATAACTATTTGACTTTGCCATATTTCATCACATTAAGTATTTAACCAGACAATACTTTGGATTATTGTCGTATAATACGTGCTTTCAGAACAACACTAGATATTAGTATGTAAAACCTCAACAATTTTATTTGCTTTCTGTGGCATGCCTCTCCAAAACCAAGCGACATGAAGCTTTTGTGGAGGAATGTATCCATCTCCCTGGCTAGATGAGGCGTGTTCAAGCCCTGACACGACACTGTGCGGCAGCCGCAGGGCGTGCAGCTGTCAGTCACTGACGGTGTGTCTGCACGTTTAGCGCAGGAGTGTCACCTCCAGCTATGAGTATCAACAGAGAAGAAGGGTGGGATGGTCTTTTTATTTAAGGCAAGCCCTTGAAACCTTAAAAGTTCTATGTCATATCACTGCTTGAAGGGGATCCTCGCCCAAGGAAAACTATTATTTCTGGTATTAGTTGTTTCACATACAAAAAAACACCTGGTGTGATTGGCTGCATTATACCACTGATGGTTTGAAAGAGGTCACAGGCTTGTCTTCCAAAACTACTGCGTGCACTGTCCAAATACCCTTGAGCAATTCTGGATTACAAAGCAGAGTTCCCGCACAGATTCACTTTTTAAATTCCAAACTTTCTCCAAACCATAATTTCTTGGTTTCATTTGTTTACCCGAAGTTGTGTAACCCATGTTAACTTTGCCTTAACATGCTCCAGATAAACACCATTTGGATTTTTTTGTAAATAAAAAAAACCTTCAAGAGAAGAACATAATGTAACTAGTGAGGCACAAAGCTACATTGAAAGTACAAAGCTGTACATTTATCAGTGAAATTTGATGATCAACAGTAATTTGTCCAAGTAACACAGCTGCTTAATGACAAAAATAGGAACTATAATAACAAATAGGAGGTAGATTATATAAGGATATGTAGAAATAATAGGTATTTGTGTCGTAGCCAAGTTGTATACGCCACGATGCTCTCTGACACATTCATTAATTCATTCATTTGCTATTATCTGCTTTTGATAGTAACCATAATTGATAATATCATGAGTAAAGTCACTATAGTGACTTATTTGAAAGAGGTCACGGCTTATCTTCTACAGCAGTGCACTGTCCAAGCACCCATGTTCAACTTTGGAATAAAAATGCGTAGTCGATGTACAGATTCACTTTTAAAATTCGACACTTACAACCGAACTATAAGTTATTTATTGTCTTAAATGACATGACACTTAGTATCTTACTAGAGACATTTATCAGAAGAATATGATGTTTTTCGAAGCTAAAGAATCACATTTGTTTGACCAGGTGTCAGAAAGATCCAGTAAAAAGACAGGAAGTACTAGAGAACTTATTTATATTACTTAAATTACTTATATATATACTTATATTACCTGTGGTTTGTGTCATGCTAATGCTAATTTATGTTAGCTACAGTTATGTTAGCGTACCTGACCTTCCTGAGATTTAACTAGCTATTGTAGGTAATAGCTAGTAGTTAGTATGCAACAGTGGAACATGCTAATAGCCCAAAATGACTAATATTAGTATCATTAATCAAAAAAATAGGAATGACATTTGTATTTATACTGACTTTAAAGTTTTGTGTTTGCCATTTGCTGTTTTGCTAAGTTGCTAAGAAAACACAGTTCTTTTGCTCCTTTCTTAGAAGTCAGTGTTGTGTTATTCATGTTAACTCTAACACACTCCAGATGATTTTTTTTCTCTTTTGAGAAACAGTAAATGTCTAATAGATTTATTGACAGCAGTTTTATGTCGTGTAGTGGGGAAAATGTCGCACTTTGTAGCAAGAACTGACTATTTGTGTAAAAATTATCACTTTTTACCATTAAACTGTCAGATGGTGGATTCAGGGCCATAACTCATTTCAAATTAGTATATTAATAGTGTATTAAATATTAGGAATATGAAGGAAAAAGGCATGCAGAGAGAAGAAGAAACTTCACACCGCTTGTGTTGGCTGCCACCATCCTTCTTGCGATTAGGTGGCGTAGTGTGATTTTTTTTTTTCTTTTTCTTCCAGTGGAACAATTTTTCCAGAATTTCTCTCCCTCCTTCAGTTTCTCTGAGCTGGGTGGGTAGTAAAGAAAAAAAAAAGACCTCAGGGTATCAAATACCACTTATTCAAACAGCCAGTCAGACATAGCGGCAGCTCTCGCCGACTTCTTTGACCTCGCAGCTCAGAGCAAAAACAAACGGCAATAACCCTGCAGCTGGTAATAATTGAGTCGTGATCATCTTAATTAATTGAACAATTTCCCAGGAATTTATGGAGGGGGTAAACCCCACCACCGCTAAATCCCTCTGCCTTTGTTCAGGGGGTTCAACAAATGACCTGAGATTCCAGGTCTGATTAGGTATAGAAGGAGCTGAACCTCTTGGTATGTCTACGGAAATGGGAAACCTGTTGAAGATTAGAATAACAAACCGGAACAGTAGCAATAAAAGTAATAATCTATGACACTGTGCTTTATAAAATGCATGAATACAAATGGATAGTTTCATCAATGGGTGATGACTCACATTATTTTCTAATAACACAACACAAAACCTGATGGTATTCACTTTACGGTGATAAAGCATACCTACAGTAATTTTCTATTGATCTATTAATAGTTGTTTCTGCACAAGACTGAAGTTTATGACAACTTTTTACATTTTCTGTTCTGTGAAGAAGAACTGAGCAGGAAAATAAGTCGTGCCCACACAGTTTGATTGACAGGTGATCTCCTGGGGAAAAAAAGTGCAGAAACACTACAGTAAAGCAGACTTACTAACAATTAAATTATGTGTTTTTTAAGCTACATGCATAATTTGATAGTTTTTAGTTTTGTTGGTAGTACAGAAATACACTTAATACATCAGGAATTTTACAGCTCCCCAGTCATTTCTTGTCAGGGTCCTTCAGTTCACATGTTAATATGATCCATGCTTCGCTCCACTCCAACAGAGAGCCGACGTGTTAAGATGATCAGCCATTCGAGTGAGATATGTGCCGAGTTTAATATGGCGTCTCAACAGCGAACACAGCCCTGGATTTCATTACAGGCGCCACTGCAGGAAATACCTCACACATCAACACACACACTGTATGAAGTAGACAGTTTTAGAAAAAGCAAATTTCCATATAAAGACATTGCCCCATTAAAAGAATTTGTTGCTACTCAGTGGATAATGGCAGCAAAATCTTTATCAGGCATCTCAGCAGTGTTCAGAACATAACCTTTCCGGGTCTAAATGTGGTAAAAATAATGTGGCATATTGTCAGGAGCTCTGGCAGGTGTGTGGTTGTGTGAAACTTTGATTATGTTGGTGTAACAGACCTGTAGTCAAAAAGGCTTTATCCACACTTATACAGTTGCATTTTATAAATTGAAGTCCTAAAAGGTTTGGGAGAGCGCTTGCTTGGCCTTCCATTGACTTCCCCTAACAGCAGCAAAGCCCTGCAACCACAGTTGTAATGGTTCCATAATGACGTTAACTCATAGTAAATTGAAGGAACAAATTTGAAGCATGTGTAATTAAAGTGTACAACACAGGGTTTGTGTGTTGGTTTGAGTGGCAGTGTAGATGTTGACACGCGGGGGAGGAAAGGAGCAGCAGGGTTTTTGTCAAGTTTTTGTCATTGGCGCAGATACACATGGTTAACTGAGTAGTTAAAGGTGCTCAACACAAGATATTTTGTACTGCAAAATGACAGGCGGCCTTAGGGTCCATCTCCTTCATCCTCAGGCAGGAAACATGCACCAAAGCCCCCTCCCCACCCCATAGCTCCACTTTCCACCTGAGAGTGACTGGAAAGACTGGTTCTTTCTCACCGGGCGGCCCGCCTTCTCTCAGCGACCGGTCAGAGGAACATGAAAACTGAGATACAGGTGGTGTGTGACGCTTTTGTTTGCGATCTGGGGGCTGTGGTGCATGGCAAGCCTTCTGCAAATCTCCAAACAATAGAGCCGCCTGTGCCGTTTTTATTTTAAACAATGAGCTGATGTATTTTATTATAGTCTGTACATTTTGGAGTATTTGTGACATTTTAGGCTGTTTGAATAGACCATAAAATGGTGAACAGACATAAACAAAGTTTCACATTGGCTTTGGACTTTGCGCTGTGCAGAGGCTAGCTGGACTGTGTTCATACACCAAACTCCATGTAATAATATAAGAATTTAATCCACTAATGATTTGATTATATTCAGTGATTTCTCTGTTTCAATGCATCATAAAATCTCACATATGTGTAATTTGGCGACGCTTTTTGTAGCTTCTGCCCCCACCCCTGCCCTGCCAGACCCCTAGCCTACTGTCTTTCTCTGGCACAGCACCAAACTTGAGTCAGCCCCTCAGCACAGGGACATGCTCTGGCGGGTTTCTATTCCAGCGTCGCCCCCACGGTCCCACCAAACTCTGTGGGCTGTCATCTGTCTTTTATCCAATTAATAATCTACAACCCAAAAGGGACTAATTTAATATTGCACAAGAAAAAAGCAAATCTTCACTAGAAGGTGCTAAAACATCACAATATTTGTCATATTTTCTTGAAAAATGTATGAAACAATCAATCATCACAGTAGCTCCTGAAAATCAGTCTGGTCTGTGGGTCAGTTGACTGACAGATTCCAACAGTAAAATATTAATGACACCACGTCCCAAATTAAACCCACATTATAAACCTGTGCTTCTGGAAAAATGAAACAGAAAAACCAACAGGTCTGTGGTCAGTAAGGTGTCGCTGGCAGGGAAGGGGGGGCTGTAACCATTGCCATGAATACTGAAAACGAGGCCTGTAGTCTGGTGCATTGGAGGGAATTCCTGCCTCCCCCGTTACTCTCTCTCTACTGCAGAGTCTCATACACAAAGACGGCACTGTACAGCCTCTGTTTATAACTAAGCAGTCCCTGCACTGCAATTTAGGAGGCGTGCAGTTCAGGAAATTGCTGGCCTCTGCCGAGGCATGCTTTCACTGAGGGAATGGTATTCATCAGCCAAGTAATTGGCAGGTTAGTTTTTTAAATACCTTGTTAGTAATTACCTTATAAACAAAATAACACATTTCTAAACCAAAAGGTTGGTGTGAAAAGCAGCACTCTTGATCATCACGAACAATTTATGAAATATACATGCAACATCTGCAAAAAAAACTAAACAAACGATGACACAGAGTTTCACGCTGGGTGGTAAGTTTTAGCTTTACAAGCGCGTGAGAGTTTGTCATTTTTTAATACCACAGGCTAATTGAGGGACTTGGCTGCTTGTATACCTGGAAACATGAAACTGGTGTGCGCCGCTAGTCAAATACACAGTATTTTTGTCATTTATTGGAGCGATGCTTGTTTGTATTTTCAGAGCAAACAACAGGATCACCAGGATCTCTGCGGAGCAGCTGAGACCCTTCCACACTCTGGAAACGCTCGACCTCAGCAACAACAACATTGTGGATATTAAAGCCAACTCATTCCCCACTCTGCCTCTCAAGAACCTGTGAGTGTCACCATTGGAGTTTAAACCCATATGTGTATTTTTAATTAGCTAATTAAGCATCTGAAGGCATATATTATATATTAATAGTTTTATTTGTGTCTAGAATCCCACAACATTATCAAATTTACATTTATTGAAAACCAAGCCTATGTTTCTTCTGTGTCTTTATATTTGAAACTAACCTCACACTGAAATTGTTTTGTCTCAGGTACCTCAACAACAATCGTATCTCATCGCTGGAGACGGGCTGTTTTACCAACCTGTCCAGCAGTCTGCAGGTTCTCCGGCTCAATCGAAACCGCCTCTTCTCCATCCCAGCCAAGATCTTCCAGCTGCCCAACCTCCAACATCTGTAAGCTTTTATTTATTTTTTTTGCTTTTTCTAAGAAATATGACTATTAAGCATTTTTCTAATTATACAAATTAATGAAACTACTATTTAGTATTATATGACAGCATCTTAATACTTTCCTATCTCAACTTAAATTTATTGTCTAAATTGGGAATATGTCAGGGGAAACATAGCGCATGCATCAAAGAATCATGATACATAAAACATGACAAAATTTAAAAAAAAAAAATGCAAAACCAAGTGCACATAAAATAATGCACAACAGGAACTAAATTAAATGACTCACATAGTTTTTGGATGTAATATTATTAAATATGATTATAGTGGAAGCTGCTCTGAAATATTGAGGACACCTATATATATGTTAAAGTGACTATAAAGATATGTAGATAGAGATAGATATGAGAGATGTAGCAGCTCTCCTGATTGGCTGACAGTGAGTCTGCTCTTTGTGTTTTCAGAGACCTGAGCAGGAACCGGGTTCGCAGGGTGGAGGGTCTGACGTTCCACGGTCTGCACGCTCTTCGCTCACTGAAGATTCAGAGAAACAGCCTCAGCCGCCTGATGGACGGAGCCTTCTGGGGCCTCAGCAACATGGAAGTCCTGTAAGGAACTTCACCAGTGATGCGTATTAAGTTGTCTTCCAGCGTGACCTATATGTAATATAAAGCCTCATTGTGTGTGTGTTTGTGTGCGTCTGCAGGCAGCTGGACTACAACAACCTGACGGAAGTGAGTAAGGGCTGGCTGTACGGCCTGCTCACTCTGCAGCAGCTCCACCTCGGCCACAACACCATCAGCAGGATTCGACCTGACGCCTGGGAGTTCTGCCAGAAACTCAGCGAGCTGTGAGTCCACCCCTCTTTTTTTTTCTTTTCTCTTGTCCCGCTCCCGCTGCACCCTCATTCTCTGTGCCCCCACTCCCTCTTGTTATTCCCTCCTCACTTTCCATTCACACTCTGAACTCCCAACACTTCTCTGTGTTGCCCTCTCCTCCCCTCTGGCACTCCCGCCTGCCCTTCCTCACACTCCAGTTCCTCCCGTCACCAATCACCCACGTACACACACACACAAAGCAGTGCCTCTTATCCCGTGCCAGTCAATGCTAACATTAAAACACTGCCAACATTTTACACACCCCTTTGCCTCTTTTCGGCTTTACTGTCGCTTAAGCCAAAACAATGGAAGTCGCACTTATTTCTATTTCCTCTAGGAAAGTCCATTACTCTTTAAGAAATACTACCTTACTTCAGACTCCAGTGATTTCCCACCCATCAGCACACATTCCTAGCAGCAGATAGAATTTCCTTTGTTGTGGCTGTTGTTTACAGCAGCAGTCAGTTCAGCGTTTGCAGCGTCTGGAGCGTTTTTCACAGATTGGTTGTTGTTCTTTTCCTCCTGTTTCTCTCGCTCTTATCACATGAACCTGGGAGTAAACAAGCCGCCCGTCGGCTGGGAGCATGCCCATCTATCTGATGTATTCTCATCAGTTTACTTAAAAAAAACTAGCTGCTTGGACTTATGTGGTGCACGAAATCTGTTTTGTTGCAAAACGTGATTTTCAAAAAGTTTCACAAGACTCGAAGTCTTGTAATTGAATAGATATAAAAACATGGAACAATACAGCAATTCTTTGTCTTAAGTTGACACCAGAAACTTCAGAATAAACTTAAGGAATTTTCTTGGAAGGATTTTGTCAAATGAAAAAGTGGAAAACAGTGTGACATCTACATGCACTGAATGTGGAAGTGTATGTAACATTAACAGTGATCATATAAGCTGTTTTTTTTGTGTGTTTGTGTGCTACTGTTCTTATCTTATAGTTTTTTTTTCTGCTTCTGATCTACAGCAACCTCTCTTCCAACCATCTGTCCAGACTGGAGGAATCCAGTTTCGTAGGTCTCAGCCTCCTGGATGAGCTGCACATCGGAAACAACCGCGTTAGCTTCATTGCTGATGGAGCTTTCCGTGGCCTGTCCAACCTGCATATGCTGTGAGTTAAATTTACCGTACTTAATGTGAAATTGATGATTTCATTCACGTTGTAGATGAACCCTTTTCCAACTAAACCAAATAAAACCAAAAATCTAACCAGTGTAGAGCAAAATGTCTTATCCTGTAAAGAAGTTTGTAATTCAGAATTCAAGGAAAGTTGAACTGCTTGTTTGGAGCTTCAGGAAAAAAAACTTTTGTGTTGTTAGTGTCCCAGCTAACGGTAAGATCAAACGTACCTATAAATCCGCATGTTGCTCCATTTCCACTCCCAGCCTGTTTAAACCCACCTCCACCATCAATCCTATGCCTGAGTGGAAATATCCTGCCTGATTTGTTTTGGGGATGTGAAATAGATTACTGTGTTGAGTTCTCTCCACACACACATAAAAAAACCTCCAACAGGCACAGCCCCGACCTCAACAACCCCCCAACCTAGACCCTTCCCCCAACCCCCCTCCCACATTCACACATCCCCCACTTTCCCACAGAGAGGCTCCATAACATTTCCCCTGGTTGGGATTTTTTAACTGGAACCAAATGTGAGCTCTGCTGCTGAGGTCACTGTAGGGCAGGTGTGCAGCTAGGTGGACGTTGCGTCAGAGCTTCAAATCCACCACCCCCATACACTCATGCACGCACACACACACATACATGCACGCACACACACACACACACACACATGCACACACGCACACACACACACACACACACACACACATAAACACGTCCTCAATCTCAATCAGCCATAACCAGGCATGCTGAGGAGGAAAATAACTGCAACTGAGGGATCAAAGGGGGCAATTTCTGAGAAATTCTTGGCTTTTAGTAATGTTTGTGCGCTGTGTATTTAGTAGTTTGGTGCATTTTTCCCTGTGGATAACAGGATAAATGTCTGTCTACTTTTTTCCAGCAGCCACAGTTTAAGTTTGAGAGCAAATAAATTTTGGTGGGCATTAAGTGTTATCAGGGTGTGATTTATGTCATTCCCTCAAAATCAAAGAGCAAGGGCTTTCTTTGTAGAGATGCACTTTTGCCCTGACGTTCAAAGATTATACAGGAAGAAAACCATTAACAAAAAAGCAAGAGAGAGCTATTTCTGTAACCGCAGTAGTAGAAACTAGACCAGGAGGTTGTACCAGCTGTTTGTAAGTTTAAACTTAGCTTGGCTGTAACATATGTGGAGACTTACACACCACTCGGTCAAAACAAGTAGTTTTATACACATTTAGACGTTTTACAATTTGAGGAATGATATGACTGTTAGAGCGGAGTAGTAGTGAATGAGATGGTTTGAATGGCTGAAATTGTTTGGTTTTTACCAAAAGCTGTTGACTGAATACATACAAAATAATGTGTTAAGAATTACAGATGATGCAGTTAATGGTTAGATGAATATTGGTGCCAAAATTAGCTTCTAGAGTAACTGAAATACATATTTGAATCCCATATGATGAGGTTTAAAATGCCACCCAATGTTCTTGTTGGTTTAAAATGCAGCACACTACATTACCTGCTTGTAAAAAGTTTTTTTTACCTATGCAACACAGAAAAGCCATTGCTGACTTATAAAAGTGGCTAGGAAGGAACTTCCTGTAAGGCACGGAGCTGCTTTGAATAAAGTCTCCAACGTTTTCCTCCTCACACGAAATGCAAAGCCGCATAAAGTTTTATTAACGTTGCAAACACGGTGGTTTTCTGGGTGTGGATTTTTTAAATAATGCAGTCTGTCTTTCTTTCTTCTGAAAGGGATCTCCAAAATAATGAAATCTCCTGGACCATTGAAGACATGAATGGGCCTTTTTCTGCACTAGACAAGCTGAAAAAACTGTGAGTTTGTGATCAATGTACAGTGATGTTTGACCTAACGGAACACATGAACAAATAAGGTCAGAGAGTAACAGTGAGGTTTGAAACTGATCAGACTTATGTTGTTTTTTCCCAGATTTCTGCAGGGGAACCAGATCCGCTCGGTGACCAAGAAGTCTTTCTCTGGCCTGGACGCGCTGCAGCACCTGTGAGTTGGCTTTGTGTTTCACTGATTGTTTCCAAAAGTCCAAGCTGTAAACTAAGCAGGGTGAATCACAACGAGACACAGAGGCTGTTTGTTAGAGTTGTACACTCAGACTGTCTTCTCCCGTTCCTCGGCTTTGATGTGGAATCAACTATAAACTTTGCCATTAGTATCTTAACATGTGTGCCAGACTGTATCGATCACCGAGTCAGTTGGAGAGGATTGTGTGTGTGGATGTGTGTTCGAGTACAACAGCTGCATTTGATTCTGATTAGAGTTTTTTCCCAGCCTTTGCCAGAGCTCAAAGCAGCCCAGAGCTGGGCCTCTCTTGATTAACGCAGCAAACTGCTGCCCAGAGTTTTATTGTTCTGGAGCCCAAACCTTCTTTTTCTTCTCTCGATTGAAGTTTTTGCAGCCTTCTCTCCATACGGGTGATGTTGGCAGAAAAAGCTGCCATCTTACTGTGAAAATCTTCCTAGACCTAATTTCTTCTCTCTTTTCTCTGCAGGGATTTGAGCAATAACGCAATCATGTCCGTCCAGGCGAACGCCTTCTCTCAGATGAAGAACCTGCAGGAGCTGTAAGTCTGATCATGTTTAAGGACTTCAGTATCAGTTCGATTTTCAGTGTTGATGTGGGACAGAACACCAGGTGAAACTTATTACGCTCTGCTGGGAAAGTCAGACTAACAGCACTTACTTCAACTTCAATAACGGCTTCACAGTCTCCCTCTACTAACGCATATGGGAGTTATTTTAAATTTTCAGTATTAACAATTGATTTGAATCTAAATTCTTATTATTGCCTTCTTTTTGTGACTTTTTCCTTCTTTATTAGTTCTGATCGCACATCATAATAACAGTTGCTAGAATCACTGATGGTAAAAAAATCATGGTCTTCAACTGATTTTGATACAGAAACTCAATATTTGACTAAAACTGATCAAATCTGTATTGCCTTAGTGAGCTTAAATATTAACTTTACAAACTATGCAAAAGCGAAACCACAGAAAAGCAAATAATCGAAATAATATTACTACTTTGCAAATGAAATGTTCCTATCTTCTCCCCTGGCAGGCGTCTGAACACCTCCAGCCTGCTGTGCGACTGCCAGCTCAAGTGGCTTCCCGTCTGGGTGGCAGAACAAACCTTCATGTCCTGCGTCAACGCCAGCTGTGCCCACCCGCAAATGCTAAAGGGCAGGAACGTGTTCGCCATCAGCCAGGAGGAGTTTGTGTGTGGTGAGTGATGCATTCACTTGATATAAAACAAATAAAATAAAACACCTTTACACGTACACTGTAATGTCTCAAAAACAGCCATTTATCCAAGGCAGGTTTTCCATTTACAAACTGACCTAGATTGCTGAGTATTTTCCTTCCTCAGTGAGATATTATGGAATTTTGCTGTTTTCAGCTTTCCTGGCTAACATCAAAGAGAGAACTAAGTAGGAAATAATTTAGTTCTTGTTCTCAGAGCCTTATTTACCCCCTGGTTTTGAAAAAAAAAAGGATACAGATTATTTGAGAGCCCTGAAAAATAATGTAAAATGTAGACTTTTTTTTTATTTTAATCTAAAATTATCCCTGTTGTTTGTTTCCCAGATGACTTTCCAAAACCTCAGATCACTGTCCAGCCTGAGACCCAGTCGGCACTCAAGGGCACCAATGTGACATTCGTCTGCTCGGCGGCCAGCTCCAGTGATTCTCCCATGACCTTTGCCTGGAAGAAAGACAACGAGGTCCTGAACGACGCAGAGATCCACAACCAGGCCCACCTGCGGGTGCAAGGAGGCGCAGGAGGCGAGACGGAGGTGACCGAGTATACAACCACCCTGCAGCTTCGCAATGTGGAGTTCTCCAGCGAAGGGAAATACCAGTGTGTCATCTCCAACCACTTTGGTTCATCGTATTCGACCAAGGCTAGACTCACTGTCAACAGTAAGTTTGGGATAGGACAACCCAGTTGTGTGCCAGTTCTTTCTATCTTCAAGGTCCTTAACATGCCTGTCAGTGTCTCAGATTATGCAAATGACCAAGGTATTTCTCCCTTTTCCAGTGCTCCCTTCCTTCACCAAAATGCCTATGGACCTGAGTATACGTGCTGGGGCGACGGCGAGGCTGGAGTGCGCCTCCGTGGGTCACCCTTCCCCTCAGATCGCCTGGCAGAAAGATGGCGGTACTGACTTCCCGGCTGCCCGCGAAAGGCGCATGCACGTCATGCCTGAGGACGACGTGTTTTTTATAGTGGATGTCAAGACTGAGGATATTGGCGTTTACAGCTGCACTGCTCAAAACACAGCTGGGGCCATTTCTGCAAACGCTACTCTGACTGTTCTAGGTGAGAAACTGTCAGAGCAGAACGTCACAAGGCACTGTACAGGATGAATAAAGAATGAATAAACGCTTTAACTGCTTTGCTGTCACACTAACTAGCTTTTGTGGCTTCCATCCATCCCACAGAAACACCCTACTTCCTGCGGCCCCTTGTGGATCGCACCGTGACAAAGGGTGAGACCGCTGTCCTTCAATGCATTGCTGGAGGTAGCCCTCCCCCGAGGCTGAACTGGACCAAAGATGACAGCCCCTTGATAGTGACCGAGCGTCACTTTTTTGCAGCTGCCAACCAGCTCCTCATCATCGTTGATGCTGCCGAGGCTGACGCTGGGAAGTACACCTGTGAGATGTCCAACGCGCTAGGCACCGAGAGGGGCAACATTCGACTGGCAGTCATATCGAACCCCAACTGTGACCCTGGCGTGCAGGGCGGCATGGGGGCTGGCACTGTGGGTGGGACAGGATCTGACAATGATGGATGGACCACTGTGGGGATCGTCATCATAGCAGTGGTATGCTGTGTGGTTGGTACTTCACTGGTGTGGGTTGTCATTATCTACCACACCCGTCGACGCAGTGAGGATTGCAGCGTCACCAACACAGGTGAGACCGTGATGGCTTTGCTGGTTTGAAAAACATTGCAAGATGTGGAATTTACTCTTCTTCCTTCATCTTGTGACTGTGATTTAAATTGATGTCTTTGTCATCCCCAGATGAGACCAACTTGCCTGCCGACATCCCTAGCTACCTGTCCTCCCAGGGCACACTGGCTGATCGACAAGACTGCTACATCCCGTCTGAGAGCGGCAGCAGCCATCAGTACATGGCGTCATCACTCAGTGGCTTCTACATGCAGTCCAGAGACATGAATGGTAAAACGTGTGCCCTTTCTTTTTTGTCCTAAAATCAAACCTCTCTGCCTTTTCTTTCTATTTTTCTTACATTATTGCATTTTTTCACCCACACAGGTCTTTATCAGCTGGACACTGGGAGTGAGGGGGACATGGATGCAGCCATTGATCCTCTGCTTTGCCATTATCAAGGTCCAATAGGCTCACTGCTTCACCGAGACAACATGTATTCCACTGACCCATCAGAAGTTTTCACAGGTCTGTCCAAATAGAAATAGAAAAATCTTATCATCCAGTAATTGTTCTTGGTCCAGGACATAATGCCCAAATATTACTGAAGTACGTTGTAAGAAAGCTAATCATTTTTATTTGTTATCTTCAGGCTGTGCCATTGACCAGAGGCAGGTCTGCATTGACTCCTACAGTAGCAGTCTGACCAGCCCTAAAAGGAGGGACTACTACCTGTCTGAGAATTTTGACATTTGCTCCTCCACTGTCCTGATGCAGCTTCCCAATGCCAGCCTCCATCACGGTGTCTCCCACCAGCAGAATGAGTGCTGTCCATCCATGGAGGAGGGAGATGTGAACTACGGGAGACCTCATGAGTGCAATTCCCCCTGCAACACCTTCATGGGTAGGTCATAAGTTGTTCAGCTGTCCGAACTTTCAGGATTTTGACCGTACTGTGGTCTGACTTCTTCTTGCGTCGTTCTTCCACAGGAACATTTGGGAAAACTCCCTGGAGGCCTCAACAGGACCTGTACACAGGATTTGGACCACCACTAGTGACACATAATGGAATAACTCTGCATGAGAATCCCTACGCTGCTCCGGACGCAGATTTAGATAACGAGGAGAGCATTCTCACCAAGGACTCGGCGTCAGAGCAAAGCAACTGTGTTTATGAACAGCCGTTTGACAGCAGGACTGATCCCATCCCACAGCGCAGAACGAGCACTTAGCTCAAGTGACTGAGCTCCTGTTCGCTGTTGGTTTTCATGAAGAGGATGACCAAAATTTTTAGTTTCTACCTCACTGAATGGACACTTTTGCAATAAAGGACTCCTCAAATATGCAACGAATGAATGTAAAGGACAATTTGATGCTCCTAAAGGAATGAGAAGGAGCATACAAACAGTTGTTGTTCTTTAAGGACACAACTTCAGTTAAATATTATAGATGGAAATATACATTTTATATAAAGTTAATTATATTTTGTAAATTGTATATAAACAGATTCCATTATTTTTGCTTACCTTTTATGTATGAGTATTTTGCAGCCCTGCATATTCAGTTATTTTAGCTTTGAATGAAGCCATGTTTTGCACATATGTAAACAATAAAAAAACACCTTAATGTGTGCTGCTATATTCATTCAGTGCTGTGAGTCTTCAATCGTGTTACTGTCTTTAACACGTAGGAGTTGTATTAGAGATTCACATGTGGTGCTGGTGGTGGGTCTTAAACGCTGGCCTTTTCGAGCAGAACCACAGGCCACCATGGATGTTGCAGGTCTGCCATCAGTGAGCACCCCCGCTGAGAAAGAGAGAGAGAGGATGTTAAAACTCACTGGTATGGCAGTTTCCTTTCAGATAGGGCAGGGTAATTATTCAAAATTATATTTTTCAGCAGGCTCATATGGTAATAAGATATTTGTTACTGTTCTCCAAATTTACTTACAAATTAAATGTTCAGTCAACAGAGCAGTTAGTCATAGTCAGAGACATTAGAAGTCAATACTGAAGTAAAAGTGCAAGAACTCACCCAAACAAATACCCACCTACAAGTATAATTACCACTCTTAACTCTTTACTCAAATGAAAGTGCTCATAATCTAAACTCTACTTTAAGTACAAGTGTACTAGCAAACCTGTAAAAAACAATGCATATTAAACAGTATTGAATGTGATTCTGTTGAGAACATAAATGTAGAAGTCTAGTCAAGACTTAGTGTGGAACAAAAGCAGCAGTTGATAATGGCTAATTGTATTTTGTAGGAAGAATCTGGATATACAAAAATGGCAAAGCTGTTAAATAAATGTGGTAAAAAAGTACAACATTACACTCTGAATTGTAGTGCGGAAAATTAAAATAACATAAAATGGAGGTACTCCAATAAAGTAGTATTTAAAAATACTTAATTACCCTAAATGTGCTTAGTTATTTACCACGTCTGGTCATAGCAGCGTCTACAGGGGCAAGTGTAGTAGTGTTATTACATCCACTACCAATGATACAGTTTCTTTTATCAAGGAAGACAAATCATTTTGCAGTTTAGTCCTCCGTGAACTACTACTGCAGTATAATTTCTGCAGCCCATGGTGAGACCATTACTGATGAATTAATGCTGCAACCACTGTCATTAAGAGCAGTTCCATTAATAAGGATGGTAATAATTAAATGCTACTTAATAATAATTATATGTAAGTTATCTAACCCACAAATTGCTGTTGGAATAGTAGGCACAATATACTTCAGCTCAAACTAGAGCCTCTCTGTGTGCTGGATGACTCATTCCCCCCTCCCTGATCCCCCAGCCCTTCTTGCCTGGTGGTTTGTTGTTTCAGGCCTCTCCTCTTCAACATGAGGGTAAAAGGTGTGCTTGTGCACGCTGTCGAAACTTGCACTTGGTAGGCGTCTTGCGGCTCGCTGGCTGCCACAGTGGAGCTGTGTTTACGAAATGGCAGATTCACGATGGTGGTGCCAGAAGTTTGGAGGAGATTTAGTCCCTTCTTCACATCCAGTTGTTTCAGCCTCGCGTTCAACATGGCAACGCGAAAAGCACTGGAGTGAAAAGCCATAAAATTAACTTCTTTTTTGTTATAGTCATGTGCACCCTAATGGTCTGGTTAGATTCCCACTCTCTCTCAGGTTGTGTATGGAAATGCTGATGATGAGATTTGCTTTCATAGGATGTGTTATTTCTCTCCCATCCTTCTGACTGACTAATGGTTAAGTACACCTGGCTGTTGGCTGTGCTGTGCTGGTTTGTATGCTTTTACCCCACTGTAAAGGAATGAGGGGGTTTGTTGGAAGTCTTGCCAGTTCTTTGAGAAGGCTGCGATTAAGACAAGATGGTGGAGCCACACACATCCCAACACCTGGGAAACAGCTGCTGTTGCTGCTGCTGAGGCAACATCCAAGGACCGGTCCACTTTTGGCTAATAACCTTATCTCAGTGCAGTGCTGTGTCAGGTTAGAGCAGAACTATGTCTAGCAAACCAGACTCTCCAAGATGGATAAGTGCGGTTCGAGAGTGATGAATGATATTCTGATTGCATTTCTTGTAGAGTGATATTTATAGGACTGACACATTGTATTGTTTGGAAGAAAATTTCCAAACCTTTGTGTGGGTTAAATGATGTATGATGAGCTGGTGATGCATGTTAAGATTTGCATAAACAGATGTCAGACCAGAAGAGTCACGGCTACTTTTAGTAGTTGTAGCTTTTTACGCTCCAGTCTTTTGGAGCAGTCTGAGGATTTTAACGAAAACACCAAACTAAAATACTGGAAACACCTTTGGTTATGAATTTCACAATCCAGGGTGTGCTTTGTTTGGTGTATTTTGCTTGTTCCTGTAGATAATTGGTTAAAAATGTAAGCCATTACAATGTGTTCAAACAACACATGGGGCTGGTTTGGTGTTTCTCTAGATGCCAATGAAGATCCATGAAGTCCAATTTGAGTTGGAAGATTTAACAAACACAAGTTTATAATACTCTGGATCAGAATAGTACAACACCAGGAAGCTATCATGACAATCTCTTGTTGCAAAGATTACGATAGTATGATAAATAGTAGTATGTTGTAAAATTATGTTAAAATATTAAGAAATGCTAACATCTCTACTGTCCGGTCGTGCTCAGGAGTGGGCGGCGGCCTTGTACAATGGTAAGTCTCCCGTTTGCAATGATTACGAGCTGTTCGTTGAGGAGTTACGTAAGACCTTTATTCCTCTGAGCAGCGAGGTGGAGGTGCAGACGCGGCTTCTACGCCTGCGGCAGGGTGCTCAATCTGTCTGTCAGTTGACCGCTGAATTCCGCACCCTTGCTGCACAGCTGAGCTGGGGAGACGATGCACTTCGTTCCACCTTCATGGAGGGGTTACCGAGCTACATACGGGATGAGATGACAGGAAAGGAGGCGCCGAAGTCTCTGGATGATGCCGTTGATTTGGCTCTCCAGATCGACCGGCGTATCCTGACTCGTCCTCGTCCAGCTCCTTGCCGCTTTCGTCCCTCACCCGCTTTGCCTCCCCGCCGGCTGTCGTCGCCTCCCTCCACCTCAGGAGCGGCTGCCAGCTATGCAGCCGATGAGCCCATGCAGCTCGGACGACTGACACCGGAGGAGCGGGATCGCCGCTGGCGCGACGGCCTCTGCGCTCACTGTGGGTCGGCCCAACACCGCCGCCCACAGTGCCCTCTGCGTCCGGGAAACGGTGAGGCCAGGTAAGCGTCGGGGGAGCTTTATCTGGTCAGCTTAACACCATTCTGCCTTCTCGTTTCTCGCTCAGGGTAATTTTTCAGCTGGGACACCGATGGGTCGAGGTCGACGCGCTCCTGGGTTCAGGGGCTGCAGAGAATTTTATCAACCAGGGCTTAGCCTCCCGGCTGGGAATATCCCTGAAACCAGTCAACCGGTTCATTCCAGTCACTTCAGTCGACGGACATCGTCTCCAACCTTTTCCCATTCAGCACCAGACCGAACCAGTCCAGATGTCCGTCGGCGTTCATTCAGAGCAGCTCTGTTTTCTTGTCATTTCTGCTGCTTCCTCACCACTTATCCTAGGTTTTCCTTGGCTCCGCCTACACAGCCCGCAGATTTCGTGGTCAACTTGTACTGTTCTCGGATGGGCACCAGAGTGTCATCATCACTGCTTGGTCCCCAGAACCGGCACCTGCTCCTTAGAGTCCTCAGCCCCTGAGCCCGCCGACCTTGAGTGTATTCCACCACCTTATCGGGACCTCGCCGGAGCTTCCAGTAAGAAGGACTCCACAACCCTGCCACCTCACCGTGATTACAACATGGCCATCGACCTGCTGCCCACCGCGGTTCCCATGGAGGAGTACATCACTGAGGCCCTCCAACATGGACATATTAGACCTTCCACCTCGCCTGCTGCTGCTGGATTCTTCTTCGTGAAGAAGAAGGACGGGGGCCTCCGTCCCTGCATCGACTACAGGGGGCTGAACAAGGTCACCGTCAAGAATCGGCACCCTCTACCACTACTGTCTTCTGCTCTGGATTCCCTCTCCCAGGCCACCATCTTTACCAAATTGGACCTGCGCAGTGCTTACAACCTCGTGCGCATCTGGGAGGGGGATGAGTGGAAAACAGCCTTCATCACACCAACCAGACACTGGGAGTACCTAGTGATGCCGTTCGGGTTGTGCAACGCACCTGACGTGTTACAGCATTTCATTAACGACGTCCTCAGTGATATGCTGGGCCGGTGGGTGTTTGTTTACCTGGACGACATCCAAGTGTACTCCCATTCAGAAGAGGACCTCCAGCTTGTTCTGTAAGCTGGAGAAGTGCGCCTTCCACCAGCGCTCCACCATATTCCTGGGTTACACCATCTCTCCTCAGGGCATGGCCATGGATCCCCAGAAGGTGGAGGCTGTGACTTGGTGGCCCCGACCCACCAGTCTTAAGCATCTGCAAAGCTTTCTGGGGTTCGCCAATTTCTATCGGCGATTCATCTGGGGCTTCAGTTCGGTTGTAGTGCCTCTCGCGACCCTCACAAAAGCAACCAGCCAGAAGACACCGTTTCATCTTCCTCCAGAGGCCGTTCGAGCTTTCCATCGTCTCCTCGAAATGTTCACCACCGCTCCCATTCTGTTACACCCTGATCCAGCCAAGCCGTTCGTTGTTGAGGTGGACGCGTCTGATGTGGGCGCAGGCGCAGTTCTCTCGCAACGTGGTCCAGACGGGAAACTCCATCCATGTTGCTTCTTCTCCAGGAAGTTCTCCCCCACTCGGCAGCGCTACGGGGATGGGGACCGTGAGCTGCTGGCCATCAAGTGGGCTTTGGAGGAGTGGCGACACTGGCTCCAGGGGACTGTAGAGCCATTCCTAGTCTGGACCAACCATCAGAACCTCATCCACATCCAGCAAGCCAAGCAGCTAAATCCCCTACAGGCAAGATGGGCTCTTTTCTTCGAATCCTTCAATTTCCACCTAGCCTACCGTCCCGGCTCGAAGAACACCAAGGCTCATGCTCTCTCCCGTCAGTTCTCCTCCTCCGCTCCTCCTCCAGACCCAGAGCCCATCCTGCCTGCCCACCGGATCCTCGCCCCTCTTCGCTGGCCTCTGGAGGACTCCATTCGTGCCGCACTGCCTGGAGAGCCGGCTCTTCCTGAGACTCCAGCCAATCGCCTCTACGTCCCCACCTCATGTCGCTAGGAGGCTTTGGTCTGGGCGCATTCATCTCCGACCTCTGGACATCCCGGCCCCGCCAGGACTCCAGTTTCTTCAGCGCGCCTTCTGGTGGCCCTCCATCCGCCGGGATGTCCATGAGTTCGTCTCGGCCTGTGACATCTGCGCCCGGGCCAAGTTGTCCAAACAACCGACGCCGGGAGACCTTCAACCTCTCCCGGTCCCTCGTCGGCCCTGGTCGCACATTAGGGTGGACTTCGTTACCGGACTTCCTGCAGTGGACAGCAAGGACATCATCCTCACCATTGTGGACCGGTTCTCCAAGGCAGTGCACCTGGTGGCCTTGTCCGGACTCCTCTCTGCGCAGACCACTGCAGAGCTGGTTTTGGAGCACGTGGTCCGGCTGCATGGGTTCCCCAAGGACGTCGTCTCGGACCGAGGCCCCCAGTTTGTTGCGAAATTCTGGAGGGCCTTCTGCCATCTGGTTGGTGCCAAGTACACCCTCTCGTCAGGCTGGGGTTTTTCTGCGGTGCTTCACCTCCTCTCAACCTTCCTTCTGGCCTCGCTACCTCCTTTGGGCTGAACTCTCACACAATCTCCACGTCTCGTCCGCCACTGGACTGTCTCCCTTTGAGACCTGTTACGGCTATCAACCCCCCATTTTCTCTCACCAGGAGCCGGAGGTCGAAGTGCCTGCAGCCCAACGGTTGGTCCGTCGGTGCCAGCTGGCGTTGGTTAAGGCTCGGGCTGCCATCGCCCGGGCCAATTCGGACTACGTCCGACAGCACCGCAGCTGGCACCCTGGCGATGGCAGCCCAAGCCAATTCGGACTACATCCGACATTGTGTCTCACTCATGTCCCGAGCTCCTACTACTACAATCACTTGTCACAATCTTCTCTCCCTCATCTCCTCTCAAGTCTCCGGTACCGTGAATACTTCCCTTTCCCTCTTTCTCTCTGTGTCGGCTGGTTATTGTAACACCGATTCCTGGTGGAATCCGCTTACAGCACCTGGGTGTTACAAGAGCAATGCGTCTGCTCTCTCTGCATTTGGGTCGATCCCGCATGCTACAAGGGCGTTTCGTTTACACTTTGTCTGTGTTCCATACACACCTGACACTGGGAAATTGTTGTTTGGAAAGCTGCAGTAGATGACGGCACTACTGTTGGGGTTTTTTTGGTGTCTTGTCCAAAGACACTTCGACATGTGGCCAGGGAGTTGAACCACTAACCCAGGAGTTCATAGACAACACCTCTACTGACTGACCTACATTCTGTAGTCCGACAGCACTGTCAGACTAGCCTTATTCACAGAATAAAGGGGTTTGATTTTTTCAACTAGTGCTTAGAAGATATGATGTGTCCAAGTTTAAATCAATAATAGTTTTTTTCATACTTTTTTGGTTCTGGTTAAGTAAAGACCTTCCTGATTAAATTACAGCAATGAGACTTGAGTTGTGAGCGTCTCACACTATGGACATGCAGAGATACAGATACGTTCCAAACATGCGCACTACAAAACATGATGGCAATTCTGAACACTATGGACAGTGCTGATTACCTGGATCTTGTGTGTTCAGTCAATCAGAAGCTGGAAGATAACAATTCACTTTGTCCCCCCAATTCCACCCTGAGATGATATCCTCTGGCTTCTGAATGACTGAATACACCTGATCCAGGTAATCTGCAGTGGATAGGGCAGTGATCACTGTAAAACAAGTAGGGCAATGGTCCTTGATGACCAGGGTTAGGAACCCCTGTTGAGGACCAGGTTTGAGAACCCCTGCAGTGGTGAACACACAGATGCAGAAAGTATGAATTGGCCTTAATGTTGTGTCTACTGGCTTGACTGGCTTGTCATACAAGCTATACATGTGTAAATGTGATCCAGAGCTTATTCTTACACTTTAAGCCTATTTTGCTGTGATCACACATGCAACCACAGTGATTGTGTATTGGTCTCTGAGCGCTTCCAAAATGCACCTGACCCACTGTACACTCTATACTCGAACACCTCCTGTGTAGACACAGGCTCAGCACTAAAGCAGCTGCTGTTACTCAGCTAACTTGCTGCTCATGCTAAGCTTTCTTTCTAAACATTGCAGAGGGGGCATCTTATAATGGAAAAATACATTTTAAAAACACACAGAAACACCAAACTACACCCACACCAGAGCTGCCACAGTGTCTCGCTCTATATTAACTAGAAACATATTGTTACTGCATCTACAGCCATGTAAATGCTGAATACAAAAGAAGATAGCAGTTGTTGCTTGAGGAAATCTCAGGCAACAGGTAAGTGAGACAGGCTGAGAGAAAGCAGATGAAGTGCTACATTTCATTACAAATTTACTCTTGGATTGTGATCAAAAACATAAAGACTGCTAGCAGTGTAAAGATCTGGGGGATTTCCTTTGCACTGCCTTGCTCAAGGTCACTTTATGGCAACTGTGGGAAGACACTTTTTCCCTTTTCAAAATATAGCAGCTGGTGCATTTAAACCTTCCTGTTAACAATACTTGATCTTGCAGGTTTTACACTTCACTAAACTATGCATGTTACAATTAAGTGGGTGGATGTAATTCCCCTCAGAATGGTTTATTTACTCCTTTAGGAAAGTCTCTGAAATTGCTGCAACCAAAAAACAATTTGTGGCCTAACAAGCGACCGAGGCGTAGAAGGTTTCCACTTTTAAAAGATGCTGCAGATCCAGGAGACTCCTGCTGAGTCTGCAGCCACCGACAACCTTCACATTTCCAGCCTGGGGGAAAAAGAAAACACCGGCCAGATTGCAGAATAATTTCCCTTCTTTGATTCTGTGTCCAGAGAAATGAGACAGGAAGTTGATTATTCCTCCAGACCACCAATGACTGGCAGACTACTGATGGAGTCCCCAACCCCGTGGTCTCAGATCAGAGTCCGATCTCCCCTTTCTGAACCAACGTTGTTCACATTAGCAATCAGAGACTGATCCACAGTCAGCTCCTCAGGCCATCTCTGCTTTCCACACCCCAGAGACTGAGCCAAGAAAATGAATGTAGCATTCTACGGTCTTATCACATTGCCAGACACTTAGAATTTTGTAGCTAATTTGGCTTTATTATTGCCAGATGTGATGACATACAGACAGATGTTTATTATATGAAATAGCTGCAGGCGGCTTACAGAAATTATTATGTGTCTCATATAAAGTTAGCAAATCTGCTGGGGGAGGGGGTTGGTATCTGACTTTTATAACCAATGTACTTGTTGCAACAATAGATATGCTTTGTCGGTTCTAAAATACAGATTTAAAAAATGTGGTGACCCCAGGTTTGAGTATGTGAAGTCATGCTCACTCTGGGTCTGACTTCCCAACTGTTGACAGATTAATCCAGAAATATGTTGTGTTGCATTTATGGATGATTTTCACTCTTCCTTGCTGTTCATTTGGGTTTTCCTGTGACAAAATATTAAGATCATTCGCAGATTATTTTCACCATTTTTTGACCATATCGGATCACAACAGCAATCGCTTGGCAGAAACACCAGCCGAAAATAAATTCAGCTTGAAAACGCTGAGCTGGAGAGATCCCACGGTCATATAATATTTTCACACTAGTTGCCATCAGTGTGAATCTCAGCATGGACTCCATAAAACCCCATCAGACCATCTCTTTTCAATCTCCAATCCAGCCACAGCTCTTTGTATGATTAGAAGCATATACAAGGGCTTTGCATCTTGCAGATGTTGCCATAAATCACTGCTTGGCCCTGCCTATGCAACTGGCTGCCTGACAAATGTTCCACAATAACTACGGCCCCCACCCCACCCTTCCAGTAAAAAGAAAAAAAAGAACAGGGGTAATAGAAAAAGAAAAAGGCCTGGAATTTCTAACCGGCTGCTTGTAACTCTTTCAGGACTGTTGTAAAGTCTCAACCATGTCAGCACAGGTGGAAACCTGAGGGGTCATAAAACCAGAAAGAAAAAAAGCCTACCCACTTCAGGCTTTCTCTTTCCCAACAATGTCTTAAACTCCCCGCTGCCCCAGCCAGCCCTCCACTGTGACTAATTCCACACAAATCTAAAGAGCTAAATCAGTCAGGCTGCCTGCGTGTCTGTGGACGGCAGTAACCGACACCCCCATGCCTGTAAAAGACGCAACCATAATGGTTGAGATGGAGAGCAGGCTGTGAATCACAGTCTCCCAGGCATTTGAGGAAGATGCTGTCTGTAGACAACTTCCCCCATCCTGCTTCTTTAAAATGTTTTATAGTGATAATTTCAGGAGTGAAGGTCAGTCAGGGTCTGAAAGAGAGTTATTTGAAGGGTCTGATGATTGAACCGAAATTATACAGTTTTAAAAAAAAAAAAGTACATTCTAGAAGCTAGGGCTTATAAAAGACCAAAACACTGAATATAAAAAAAGCATTTTAAGAAATATGCTTTTTTGTTTTCTTGCCAAAAGTTACATGAGAACCTATTTGTGTATGTGTCTGTTTCATATTAAGCCTGAACCATGAGATGATTAGTTTAACTTAGTCATACATTTTAACATTTCCGCATGAGTGCAAATTAACCAAGCAAGATACATGTTGATTCATTCCTTTAAAACTTTGAACTATCTGCCTCCCTCTGTTTATGCTAATCTAAACAAATCAGCTCCTAGCTCTAGCATCATTCTCACACCTGCAATAACACTTTCAGGCGCCATAAACGTTCTGCAGAAACACAACACTGACGTACAGGATTATCACTGTTGAAGAGTTAGACTTTTTTTTTTTTTTACATAGTGAGTTTTTCAAAGACTTTTCTCAGAAAACAGCTTCCTACTGCTGCCCTAAACAGCACTTATGAGACTGAACAAAAACAGTCAAGTTGTGGGCCATAAAACCAAAACAATGAGCTGAAAGACACTAAAATGCTCCAAAGAGCTGAAGGAAACTAAAGAGCTGGGTGATAATTATTTGTGTGTTTTCTGCTGTGCGTGACACCTTCACATTACACACAGTCATGTGACCCACTGTTACTAAAAATGTATTCATTAGTGCAGCTTTAATTAATTGTGTTGTGTAATTAATTAAACTTCACCCAACTTGGCTTATATAAATATTTTTAATTATGATAAAATTAGGTTTATACTGATTGATCTGCATTTCCAGCCAGCTGTTGAAGTTTGGGGCATTGTTTTGTTAGAATTTTGAAGAGTGGAGTGAGGTGTTTTGTAGAGATGAAAATTTATGAGCGAAATACTGACAACAAACTGCCACAGGCTAAGCTGAATCCCTGCACCTGGGATACTTAAGCCATTCTTTCTTTTACTTTTACAGCTTTAGTTATTATCTCTGAAGGAATGCATACTAATGCAGAACTGGTTGCAGCACAACATATTTTAAATACCTAACCAATAAATGTCCTCCTAAAAATGACCCTGTAGGTCATCTGTGCAATTAGGCTATAATGACCAATAGTTGTGTTTTATGGCTTGGTGACCTCCAGCAGGTGTAGTAAGTATGATGGGAGCAAAGAAGGATGTCAGTTGATGTCATATAAAGAGTGATGGGATGGACTTTAACGTGGCAAACGGCTGTTGATTTATCTCCAGCATTAAGGGGGTTTATCACAGAAATTATAATTGTAACCAAAATCCCGACCTTTTCCTTAACTGAAACAAGTCGTTTTTTAAACTAAACCTAACCAAAACAGCAACAATGCCATCACATTAACATGTATGTAACCATGACGACACCTGCTGCCAGGAAGGGCACTACTACAGTATATAATTCCTTAGGCTGGACGTCCTGATTACAGATCTAGGTATATTCTAGATGAAAGAAGAAACTTTTCAGAATGACCTATCTAAATTTAAATTTAATGAAATAACAAATCTATTTTTTCCATGCTACAACAGCAAAAACAACACAAAATTCAGATGTTAGCTAAATTAGTAAGAATGCCTGTGGTTCCATTGTCATAATTCTCAAATGTAATCCCAAACAAATTGGCAATAAAGAGATAATTGTTGTCTGTGTCTTCTGTTAGTCAAACACTACTTTTGGATGAGTCCACGCTGGTGAGACTTGGCGGGTGAGGGGTGGTGGGAGGGTTGTTGGTTACAAGCTGCAGGAGAAAAATGAGAAAAGGTGACCTGGCAAGTTTAGTTTAAACTCCAGGTGGTTTCCGCTCCTCCTGTCAACACTCTCTGACGCTCCAGTCTCATTGCATTCCTTCACTGTATGTAAGAGAGCTGTGTGACATGGTGGCTGTTGGTTGTTGTTTTTGGCAGCCTGCAATTATCTTTTCAATTTGTTTGAGCCTGTTTGATCCCCTTGACAGAGTGTCTGGAAAGTCCTGTCAAAATAGGACGAGGATAAAGATACCCATGACTGGTGAATTATCAATACACAGATGAAATACTGCATGATAACAGACAGGTAGACAGAGACAGTGTAGATTACAGTAAGAACTTCAAGGGGCACAAGTAAACCACAAGTGAATTGTGATCAAATATTTGTGAAGCACAAACACGTCTCAAATGCACCCATTCATTTTCAAAAACGCACGGTGTTGTGTTTCAGCTTGTCCAACACCTGTATTATGACTCAAATCTATATTGTTCAATTTACATGTGAGCCTTTCCTGCAGCTTCACCTCTGTCTGCTCATCTGCCGTGTCGCTTTCTAATGCATAGATTGCTGTTAACTGATTGGTTGTCATGGTATCTCTTTCTTGTCTGCAGGAACCTCCGTTTGATTGGCTGGTTTACCAGTTAGCTACTTTACACCCTAAACTGAAAAATGAGGCCAACCACTAATAAAGGCTGCGTTTACACACTCAGTTATGTTAAATAGAAATTATGCATATACTACATATAAACTGTATCTATCTAAATTAGCCACCATAGAGTTATGCAGGGATGAGTAATAAAACTGAAATTAGTCAGGATTTTTGCACTTCCAGTTCCCTGGTCCTGAAGTCAGTGGCTGTTTTGAGTGATTTTGTTAGATGCCCAAAAAAGTCATGAGTGAATAACCAACCTCAAGATTTTTTAAGATTTATTTATCTTTAAAAAGTGGTTGCTAGCATGTGCTAATTGAGACTACAGAGATTTTTGGGAGCCTTCTCATGAGTACACCCAGTTGTGTTAATGCTCGCAGGCTTGCAAAATATTGTAGCTCAGTTGTTTCATGATGATGCTAACTTCAGAGTTGGCCCTCTGGTCATACCAGACCAAATTACACTGTAGCAGCAAAACCTGTAACAAAACTGAACTAAGTCGTGGTGAATTTTGTTGTCAATCAACTTTTGGTTTTTTTGGAAGAAGAAAGTGTTATTTTTTGCTTTAAATGTAGCATAGTCTCACTTTAACTGGGTTTCTTCTTAGGCCCCTTAAAAAGTGCTTTTACAGAGTGTCTCACAGCCAGCTGTAGTACCAGGCAATACACACTTTTGAAAAGATTGCACAATTCTGCATCGATCCATGTGTGGAAACGCAGAAGTAAACAGTGATTGCAAATAGAAAAACTGTGTATAAATGTCATTGACAATGGTTACATCACTAAGATACAGTACATCATGTAAATAAAAATGAAAAAAGCAGGAAATAAAATGTGGTTTAGCAAAAATGTAGACTGCCTTTCACAGCAACCACATGTATAAGGACACGTTTTAAAACCAGTCAAACTAAAGCTACTAGACTCCCTCAGTCATCACTCTCCATCTGACCTTTGACCTCTTAGAGAATCAACACTTCAGAGACTCCTGGGTCAAACACACTGACCGTGAGTGTGTGCTTGACCCCTGACTATGACCCAAGAGACATGTACACACATACACTCACAATCTGGTCTTATTTTTACACAATTTTCCAACCAATAATTGTCTTTTAAAGGCCAATACTGACATGATAAAACATTTTAGCAAATATTGCTCACCAGTTTTATTAATCTTTCGAATGTGACATGTTACTGTTGGGGCCATCAAGCTGTTAAACCATCAACACTTTGTAATTAGATTGTTTGAAAATGTAAGCACAATAGCTGTTTTTATTTAGAGGCCTGCCATGTTATTTTAAACCATGTAGCAAAAATTAGGGGTACACACAAATCATTACCTATAAACAGATAAAACCTGTTATTAGCATGCAACAAGTTCTGTTTTTTGTTGGGCCACCACTTTGCCCACCATTCACCAAAGCAAAAGCCATTTTCCAAAAGGCGCGAATGATGTTGTCCCTGAGAATGATGGGAAAAGCCTTGTGCTGAAAACGAGCAAACAAACACTAAAGGTTTTTAATTTCAGGCCAAACCCACTGTCGACAGCTCAAACAAATGGAAGAAAAGGAAGGAATGAGGACGGGGGGAAACGGAGAAGAGAAAGACCAACATGACAGTGCTAATCGAGTCTCTTTCTTTAAAAAGAAGAAATATCTTTCTCCTTTTGTTGATGCTGAGAGCTCTTTGTTGAGACCTAATCTGATAACCGGGTGTGAGTGTTTTCATAAGTTAACCCCTCCGATATTTACTGAGACCCTGAGCCGCCAAAAAGAGTTTGTGAAACCTGCTGCGCCGCATTGAGTCTCAATAAGGGGAGTAACACTTACAAACAAAAGTTTCATCTTGTACTGATTACTGGTCTACATCTAAACTGAATTTTCAATAGCTTCTCTGGGAAGGAACGTTTGGACTGCCGCAGTTTATTTGTCGGCTGGAATGTCATAGCAATTAACTGATACTTTTTTCATGTGTGCCAGTCATTAATGAGTACAACATGGTCAGTCCCTCCACATGTGATGAATTCTGTCTTGGGATGATGGCTTGTGCTTTTTCCTCAAATGGATCCAGGATTCAAGGGGATTTAAACTCCAACAGTGTAGAAACACAAATGAAAATAGTCATGTACAGAAGTAAAGGCCTTTTGTGTCTTTATATGTTTAGAATTTGTGTGTTTTTAAGTAAAAAGAGGTCGGTAGGCTCCAGCATTTCTAACCTAATGTCAGACATTAGAATAACTAAATATCGTCACTCAGTGAACCCTGCAAGCATGTTCTAACAGGCACTGTTGAGCAAACAGCGCTGCTTTTTAGAACAAGTGAGCTGTCGAATATTTATTGTTTGGTTAAGGTTTCAGTGAGAAATTATGACATCAGTCGGGGGCTAGGGTGGGGTGAGGGGGTGGGGGGATTTCCCACTGAACCCTCACACTGATATTGTCTGAGGCTGATCAACGCCCAGATCTGTCGAGGAAAAACACACACACACACACACACGCACATGCTGCAGTGATGGATAGCTTGTCTGTGGCCAAGTCTTTTAATCAGTCCTGAAAAGTTTGTTTGAGGGACGTTGAAATGCTATTTTGCTTTGAAGGTGAGCTGATATTTTATGCATATTTCTCCTCTCTGGGAATATAAACTGCTAAACAGATTAAACAACTATGAGACAGGAGTCCATAACAGAGTAATACATCTCTTAAATAAACTGGGTGAACTTTGTCCCATTAAGCAACGAAGCTAACGAGTTGACTGACAGCTAAGACAGAACTATTGTGACTGAACAGTACCAGCATGTTCCAGCTGAGTGGAACAGTTTTAGTATAGTCGATGGTGAAAACATTTTAAGTGTCTTTGGTGGCAGACTTGTCATTTTATTAAACCACTTTAGCACTGCACTTGAAAAGCTAGCTTAGTAAGACCTCACTCAGGTCATTTGAAGAATAAAAGATAGATGACAAAGGTGATCTAAGTATTATTGGAATGGAATGATTTTAGAAATGTATCTCATTGTATACACATAAGGGCGAAATATATAACACATTTACATTATAGTGTGCAAAACTAAGTTTCTTGTAGTTTTCTAGCGTAGCAGAGAGGTAGTCTGCTCATGCAAAAAGGAGGATGCCAAATTGAAAATGAGTGCTGCTGGGGAGAAATACATTGACAGGTATCCAAAATTCCCCATAGATCTTCAATGTAGCACAGACGTGGGCGGGACTGGACTGTCTGGACCATCCAACTCCACCTTCTCACAACCTGCAGCCAGTAGTACTTGAGGGCAGCTGCTGTCTGCAAAAAAAATCCACTTTCCAGAGGTTTTAGTCTTCACTTTCATTAAATTTAACTATTATAATCACATTTAAAAAACACAAAGGAATATTGTTCAAAGCCTCAGTTTTCTGACAATGAAGTACAAAAACAGAAGAACACAATGATACACACACACAGTGACACAAGCTTTTTCAATTGTTGATTTCTGGGATTCATTACACTTTTTAAATTGTCTTGATTGAAAACTGTTGAAATAGCTGCATAAAATAATAGAATTTCAGATGGAGACAAACCTCATAACAAGACAGAACATCATGATATTTAATGGCCTCATATATCAGTCTTACTGTATTAAAAAACTGCTGAGAAATACAAAAATAATCCCTCACAGGCTTAATGTGTAATATGTGCTTGTGGGCCCACCCAGAATAGTGACTGCAGCCATTTGTCTTTTTTCATAAAATATTTTATCATCTGCTCGGTTGCGCTGAAAACGTACACACGTCCTCCCACACTGACTCAGCGAGCTCCAGATGGGAAATGGAGCCATCTTTCCCCAGAATGATGGGCATCTTTGCACTCTTTTCATAACAAAGATTTTCCAATGTTTTCCAGACTGGATGGCAACAGACGCTGTGTGGCGTCTCCATCAGCATCTTGGATAATGTCTTGGCACTCTCAGCTCAGTTTCTGAAACATAAATAAGGCTGTTAGAAGTTTCTGCCTGGTAGGCAGGAGCTGCAGTGGGCCTCCTCCCTCGTCAACTAGTGCCCCCTCCCTTGGTGGGGATGAGGAATAGTCACATGCATTTGTTTGCTGAAAATACACAGTTTTGGTGATGTTGTGACACTTAAAGTTTTTAGGTTGCTCATCTTTTCAAGCCTTGAAGTGTGTCTTCTGGGTAATGAATGTGATTTATGGGGCTATAAACTGAACTCAAAGTAGAACATTAATGAAAATGATCATATAATATGTGTGTATGAGTATAAAGGAGATGCTCAAATTAAAATGAATAATGATTTTATCAAATCTAAAGGAGGATAAAAAGTGAAAACTGTATTAAAAAAAAAGGCTGAAAGTCAAGGTATAGGTGTGGAAAGGAGAGAGAGAACAAAGAAAGAAGGAGTAGAAGGAGGAGAGAAGGCCTGCAGAGGCCACATCTATCCTGGCCTGAATTACTATCATTATTGTAATGACTCTGTAATGTTTTCTTTCCTGGACCAGTAATTGTTACCAAGCCCGCCGTTCAGAGGTGCAGGTGGACAAATTGCTGCCGAGCACTACTTTCCATGATAGTGAGGAGAACATAACTATTTCCACCATCCAGGCCGCAAACAGGATTTTAGCCTCGCTCAGTCGAGTAGCATTTGTCTTTATTAAATATGTCACATATCTAAGCACAAAAAAAGACTTTTAAACATTCTCAAACTAGTTCCTATGAACATAATTGTATTTGTTATTCAGTACCTCTATACTATTCCCAAAGCACATTTATAAAGTCTATCACTGTATTATTAAAGATCTTTTATTAAAATTATTATTATTATGATTATTATTTATTTTATTTAAAGGAATATCCTCCAGCTTTCTACATGAGCCCCAGTTTTGTTGTATTTGCATGTATTGACCCTTTTAAACTTCCATGGTCCATATAACCCACATGAACCCCCGCCCACCACCACCTGCGTCAAACTGTCCATGACTCTTAAAACCAGCCAGATGTTGCGTTAAGTCTAGATTCCAAAGCAGTTTCAGAACACAGACTTGTGGGATTGATACAAATTAGTTCATTGAGGTGAAAGGATTTTTATTGTTGGGACTGTAGGATTGTTTTTAAATCTATGAGCAAATGATATCCATCAAGCAGTTTGTTGTTGTTTGCTTTGCTGGTTAAGGAGCCTACTTTGGAGCAGTTTTAATTATTAATACTAATTTTACTCTCATTGTGCCCTGTCCTCTCCTGTGAACATTCTCCTACATTTCCCAGAATGCCTTTCAAGCGTCTCGCTGGGAACATGTCAGCACAAGTTTAGGAGTAGGAGGAGAAAGTGTTGACAACCGCACTAGACATCGGTAGTAGAGTAGAAAAGTTGTGAGTCAAAAGCTGAAGCTTCTCACTCAGAACAGAGCTTTTGACAAATGTAACAAGAGAGAAAAACAAGCATGATGACAGTTTCATCATAAAATAACAAATTCATTGTGGTCTAATATTAAAGCTGCATTAACTGATTTTTTTAGCCACTTTGAAATGCTAAATTACACAAATTTGACAAAGTTGAATTTCTCTGGTGAGGATTTTTTCAAACCATATTTATTGTGTTCACCGGCTAGTCCACTAACACTGATGAGAGGAGCGAAAATGGCTCAAAATAGTAACACTGCGGGTCATGAAACCAAAACAATGACCTTAAAGATGCAAAAACATTTTGTAAAGCAGAGTGTGACTGCAGAGTTTGGTGATAAATCTCTGTGAGTTTGACAATAAGAGCGACATCTTTCACAGTACATATAGTAATTTGAGAGATTAAGTACTGACTGGAGCAGCTTTAACCAAAACAGTTTTTACTTACATCAGATCAAAAACTGTGGGTGTAATGGCAATTATGTCACATCAACTGAAATAGTCCCTTTTTATATACAACATCACATAACCTACTGCTAGAATTAATTCATGAGCTAGCCTTAAAAACATTCAAAAAACATGACCATTAGTCTCAGCAGTGTGGGTATTTTATAGCAGCCACACAGGACTTACACACAGTGAACACATATTTTAGCCTCATCTAAAGATTTGATTGAAACTTGCTGCATTCTGCGTTCCATTTACAGACATTAGTGTAACAGAAACACTTTTTTTCCACTTTTTTTTTTCTCACCAGCGACTTTCTTTTTAGTTCCAGATGGTGCCTCACTGAGTTCTTTAAAGTCCTTGCAAGCGAACATACATCAAAAGGCAAATTCCACATCTTTTGAAAGTGTTGTAATTACCAGCATGGAAGCAGCACATATGTGGTGCACACTGCATAAATCATACAGTAACACCTGATTTTTATCACCTCGTCATGGCCGCAGTGATCGTTTTGACACCCACAAAATAGCTGAGAGCTAAATGCCTGAAAGTGGGATATTAAAAACTATAATTTTGAGAGAAAAAGCAAAGTGACAGCCACCAGCTCTCATTGTTCTTATGAAATCAGAACACACAGAAGTATACTGTATTAGTTGCCTACGCTGCAGTGAAATTGAAAAATGGCTCCTGACATCATAAAAACACCACAGTCCACAAATAAAAACACAATAATATAATATTCTCAATTTTGATGACAAAGAAGCAATCTTTGGATGAAAATGTTCTGGATTCGCAGACTTGACCACAATGAAATGTATTTCAGTCACTGTTAATGTGTAAACTGATGTTTTTTTCACTACAGTTCAGTCTGTGATATGAGATTGGATCCTTTAATGATGAGTTTCAAGTTTCTGTAGATTGGCCATTTGTGGTCAGTGGAACATACTGTAAACATGACACTGACGAAGACAGAAGAGCAACATTCATTTGGTGTTGTATTTTAGTCGTCATGCAAAATGTAAGTCCAGTACTCACTCTCTTTTGACTCTGTTTTAGTCTCCATCAAGTCTCCTTTGGGAACCGTAGCTGCTTAATACTCTACAATGAGCTAGTAGCTGACTTAATTATATTTATCAGACCTGAAATGTGTTTGCTGCTCTTTCTAGAAATGAGTTTGATGAGTGTTGAACATAAACAAATTATTAAAGCTGCAGGATGTACAATAAGAAAAATCAGCTGAAAGATGAAAGTGGGTCATGAATATCTGTGGATTTGTTGCTTCAAATGGCCATTGTCACGCCACATGGTCTTTTCATCCATTGCTAATATAAAGAAATTAGAGCAGCTTTAATTTGAAGTAAATGAATGAGTAACCAAAATGATGCTTCTTGCTTTGTTTTTTGCTAACTGAAAATGTAAAGCGCTTCACTTCCTGTGCGACGGAAAGGAGCTTCCAGTGATAGAAAACCATATACATAAATACTTCCATGATCACCTTAACCTTCACTATTCTTTATGGCAGTTTTCTGATAGTCACATGTTTTGCTGGGCACTATTCACATATGTTATTATGCAGATCCTGGCTTGTTGACTTTGGCTCCCGCCCACTTCACTGTAAGTCAGCGAGCCTCACTATGCTGTATGGGAGAGACATGTTTCTAGTCAGTGACTCATGCAGTATGTTGAACCATGTGAAACCACAGCTCTGTGCCCTTGTGTTAGTCTGCCAGGAGGCCTACAGTACTGTTGGAGCGTGCCTTGCAAGCCGTTTCCATGCTCTCTCAGCGAGCAAACTTGCAAACAGCTGCATTTTCCGTTAGAAGTGGTTTCTGGAGATGTGTTTTTTTTCTCCATGTCTTAGTGAGGGGGTGGGGGGATTGGAAGGCAAGGCTGTAGATAAAAGTGAGATGTGCCTCGTACTCAGCGGTACCGCCAATGTACATGTTTATTAGCAACAAAGTCTTGAATCAGTCTGACCAAGATTTACTGCTGGTGGAGAAACTTGAAGAAGGTCACAATGGCCTGTGAGGCAAAACCAATCAAGAATGTTTTCCTAACTAATGAACTGTGAGATGAGCCACTTAAACTCACATTAAAGAAATTACTTTTTAGTTACAAATGCTGTGTCTTCAGCTTCAGCTTGCAGCTTCAGTCTTAAAGGTACAATGTGTAAAAGGTGAAAGAATCAGCGGCATCTAGTGGTGGGACATTCAAATTCAAAACAAAGGCAAATATAAAGCACCCAGGCCATTGTATTTCACATTTGAAATCACTGCCACGACAGGCATACCAATGTTTATTTGATGTGTTTTGTTTTTTGCATGCCATATAGCATGTTGTCCAGTGAAAAATGTAATAAATTTGCAAAAGACATCAAATTTAATAAATTCAGATCCGAATTGCTACTCTACTTTGTCTCCACTGAGTATTCACCCAGTAGATTCACAACTGTATTTGATACATGACCATCATTAATGGATGTAGTGAAGTTTAAGAGGCAGGCTTGAGGGAAATCAAAATGTTCTTCACTTTTGTATAAACTGAAGCTAAAATGCCCTTGAGCACAGCACTTAACAGGGATACACGAGCTGCTGGCTCCCTATTAAACTCCCCTTCCTCCCCTCTGTGTCTATGTGCATCACGTTTCTAAGCTGAAATATTACATGGGCCGGAGTTTCTTATGTGCTTATGTGATTAAACAGTAAAGAAATTATGAGTATGCAACAAATAAATACAGTTAATTTACAACAAATCTATTGATACACAGTGGACCTGGGTTTATTGGGGCCCTTGGGATTGTGACTTTACCCCTGAAGCATTAGTGGATCTTTCCGCAGTGACCCACAGTAAAGACAACTTAACCTGTACTTAGGAATGAGTTAGTTTCAGCATCACAATCATAACTAATGTTGTTGCTAACAACTCATAGACATCTAATGTCAATGTGTCAATGTGACAAGGGACCCTTGTTGATTGGAAGGTGCCACAGATTGTACTTTATAGGATTATTATGTTTTTTTATTGTAAAATTAAGCTACAGTTGTTAAATCAAAGTAGTGCAGTAAAAAATATATTTCTATATATAAGTAGCAGAAAATGGAAATATTTATTACCACAAAATTGATCTGAAGTTTTTGAGCAAATAATTACTTTCAGTCACTACTTTTGTAGTACACTGTAGATCAGCCAGAGGTCTTCAACTGTCAGTATGATGTAGTTTTAATCTTACTGACTAGAAGAATCTTCATTCTTGAACTTGGTGCAAAAGGTCATGTGATAAAGTGGTAAAGATATTGAAAATATTTGCCATTTAAAAAAATGTCCACTTTGATTTTTAATCATATTTAGAGAATATTTATCACCATTTTTATTAGCTATTTAAATTTAGATACTTAATTAAATATGCTATTCAAATTGAAAACTAATGCAAAATGCTTCATCTCAGAATGGAAGGAGTCATTAAGTGTCTTTGTCACTTCACTTTCATTCTTCTCTTTACTCAAGTCACCAAAGTTCACTTGAAGTAAACAGTGTTTTTCTTCTTCTTCGGCATGAGAGATAACTCAAGTGTGTTAAGGTCAGATTCTGTTTGTGTTCGTTTACTCTTTAATTGCCTGCCGGCTCAGTCAGAGAAAAGTACCAGAGCGAGTAGCTGATCAATAGCTTCGGGTGCAATGTTAAAAGCTGGATAGTGGCTCGTCTTGCCTCATCCAACGGTGACTAATGAGTGTGATGTGCACTGAAGATAAGGGGTCAGTGCCATCTTCACCTTCCTGAATAATAAACATTTTGCTGAGGTGCAGCCGACACTGGTTAACTCAGAGAAATGATAATTAGACAAGGGTTAAAGATGTGTTCTCATTTAGATTTAAAGTTCTGCTTTGATGATGAACTGCAACACCATGACATCGGTTTGTTGATGTTCCTCAGATACATGTTTAAATTCTTCTCAAAACTACTTTTACCAAACCTCAGGCTTATGAGTCACGTGACTTCTGTTTCCAATTTCAGGAAGCAACCTGAATATGAAAGAACCAAGTACACAACAAATAGTAAAAATCTGGCTTTGACCAAAGAAAATCATCTGTAGAAACGACTTTTCAAGGACACCAAGGCTGTTTCAAGGATCAGACTCTTGACTTTCCAGTTACAGGACAGAGGCCCTGTTACTAGCCGCTAGCCACCTTTTCTGCCCCAGTTCACATCTACTGTGTTAGAGACAGGCAAATGTCAGTAAAAAAAGGCATCAATCCTCCACTCACATGAGTCCTCAGTGAAGACATGGTAATCCCTGTGGTGGTAGATGTTCAGGTTCAGCTGCTCCGCCGCTGCCCGAACTCAACCACACATCCGTGACAAAGCCACCAGATTGGAGGACAGTTATCTGGACTTGCGACACAGGAGATGAGACGAGAGGTCAAACTAAATTGGCTCACCAGAGGGATGAGCCCACCCTTCAGGCAATCTCCTACTCCTCCCTTCAATGAATTGGAAATCCCACTTGTTTCTGAGAGGGCCGGCCGCGTCTCGCAAATGGGGCGAATAGGAGGACGAGGTGATCCTCTGATGTCCTTGGAGTTTCAAATGACAAAGAATCCAAAGGCGGGAGCAATTTAAGTTTTAGCAGACTCGAACAGCACTCGAGCCCACTCCACAGACCTCTTCTCTGACCTCTTGGACTATTAGTAACAGGTAATTTTGCTTTTATATAGTATACTGACAGAACAATATATGTATTGATCTTCAAGACTCTTTAGTCCTGAATCCAGCTTGATTAGTTTCTGTTGCCGTGACTGACTAAATGCCATAAAATTTAAAAAAACGTGTGTGACTTTGCAGATTCTTAAACCAAAGGTTGTGGTATGGGCTCAGGTCCATGCTAAAACATTTTTCTAAAAGCTGAATTAATCAACATGTGACCTGACTATGTGTAATGTGAAAAGCATCACTTGTAGGCTACTGACAAACCCACATAAAAAATCTCTGAATGTTTGCCGCACTATTCTTTTCTCTTCTTTGATTTTAATTTGCTGTCTTCCCTCTTGTGTGGTTGTTGTTTGTTTCGCAGTTTCCGTGTCTGTTTCAGTTTTTCTGTTTCTGTTGTGCCCTTACTTACCCTGACATATTCCTGAGCTTTTCTATTCAGTCTACAGAGTTTATCAAATTACTTTCAACAAATACATGACTCACAGTACTTGTCAAGGTTAGCGGAGCTATGTTAGGATTTATTAATGAGCCTGTGGCTTTGGGGAGAGTTAATAAAAGGAAAAACAGCTCTGCTCGTACCCCAGGACATTGTCCAGCGGTTGTTATGTTAATCACTTAGGCCTAATTAATACCATGCATATCATTATCAAAATGAAGATTCAAATGCCACCGTGCGTTAATTACTGCTGTAGAAGTCATCTACATTTCTGCTGAATGTTAACAGTCTGCTAGTGCTAATTTATTTGAAACACTCTCATCTGTGGCAGATTAAATGGCATGTTGTAGTTTGCAGAAATAATGGAGAGGGGCTCCGTGAAAATATACACAGTACAACAAATATAGCAGCTTTGCAGTGTAATCTACTGACATCCGTAGGACAATGTGCATGTTAACTGATTTCTCTATAGGAGAGATTTAAGTTACTTGTTTGTGTCTTCTGACTGTCCAGTAAAACCTATACTTAATTCACTTACAAGATGTTCAGCAGTATTAAGATGATTTACTGTTTTTATATGTGTGCATGTCTTTGTGCATGTGTGAGAGAGTTCCAAGGGGATTTCCTGATATAATCTCCAGTCCTTTTATTCCTAATAAACCTTGTTCAATGTGTCCTAAATCCCTAGACTAACTGCTGTTACTTAGACAACGTGGGAAAAGGAAAAATGGCACTTAACTAATTCACCACCTCCATCTTTTTCTTCTGACCTTAAATGACTGAAAACATGACAGCCACACATAACAAGTCTGTCAGAGGCCAGGGTTGTTTGCAAGCTTTAAATCCTAATTACAGACAACCTGCAAGTGCAAAACATACCACTGTATCATGACGTTCTAAGGAGCATAGCAGTGTTATAAATCTTTATGCCAGATCCAATCAGGAACCCATGCAGGTTTGTTTATGTTTGCAATGATGGTTGCAAAGAGTTAATCTTATTTTTAGGTCATGAACGTCCTAACCTATTACCTAACATAATAGATTAAGGTTGGATGTCAAGTGTTTGTGAAGATGAACGAGGCAGGTCATATACCTCTCTGCTCAATTTAATAAATAGTAGAGGTGTCCTATATCAGGTCTTGTGCACAGCAAAGTAACTCGATAACCAGGGCACCCTTTAATGAATGAAGTACAGAAACTGAAGCTACTGAAGTACAGACAATATTATAGCTCCTTTTCCGGTCAGAGCAGGTGTTAAATAGACTATTCATCCAAAGTGATATTTGTGCTATTATTTTTAAATTACTGTTATATTTCTGGTAATAATGATTTTCAATTATGCATAACTTTCAAAATAGTGACTTTTTCCAATGACAAATTAAAAGGTCTTTTTAGTGGGTTCAACAAATAGCTCTGAGATAAAGTGATTTCGGTTAACCAACCATTACATTACCGTTATAAATGGCCTGACTTTATGAGAGCCAAGCCTAAGAGTTGTGTAAATACAATTATTTTATAAAATTATGGGTTACAAAGCTGATCTCTGCCAACTTTTAACACCTCCCTAATTAATCCTCAACCTGCACACATAATTAATTAATTTACATGCCCACACCCCCCACAGGGGTCTCAAACTGTGCTTCCTTGCTGGGGAAGTTAATTGTCAGGTTAGACGGTTCACCTCCAGAGGATTTGTGCTGTGAGGTATAATGATTTCGACTTTTTCTTCCTCCACCATCAGTGTCGGCTGTTAACAACCTAATGAAAAATGCCACTTGCCAAACTACATCTATAAGGAACTTAATTAAATACAACAGATAGTTTCTGTTGGCAGAAGGGGATACTAACTGGTCAGCAATGAATAATAATAATAATAATAGCCTAAAATAGCTTTACTGCCATCGCTAATTAAAAATGTAATAGCCTACTACCATGAACATAGCTATCATCACGACTTCTACCACTGAATATGATAATAGATTAAAGGAATAGTTTCATATTAGAACTACAACTACACTTCACGTGCTGTTTTGCTAATGTCTGTGAATTGGTGCTACCATGAACAACCAGCTAGCTTAGCTTACAGCAGAAATCCGGGTTACAGGGGTAAAATCACAATGTGTTGTTTTGATTGTTGTTTTTGTGCAGATTAAATCAATGTGATGTAACAATTTGTGACAGTTTCAGAAAGAGCCAGACGCAGCATTTAACGGTTTCCTTACTGTATGCTAGGCTAAGTTAACCAATAGTTAGATGTAGCATAGCACTGCATCTACTAGCACCATAAATAATAGCTAATGCAGCTACATAAACTCCCTCTTTTACTAGGCTAAACTTTAATAAATTACATTTAGTCATTTAGGTGCTTTTATCCAAAGATACTTGTTGCTTGCTTTATTTCTGCTAGCACAGCATGTCTCATAAGAACGTATAAATTTTGTTCTTAGTTCTGTTATATATCTTCTCTTTATTGTGGCCATTTATCCTCATATCTGTGCTTGAATATAATGTCAGTTGATAAAACAAGGTTCACAGTCACCATCTTTAGATGTGCTCTCTTGTCCTCAATCAGATGAACACCATATTCGCCTCAGGCTAAAAAAAACAGGTGACTGGACTCAATATATTTTCTTTGTTCAAGTGTTTCCCCAGAGTGCTGGAGACAGGATAGGAAAATGGCCATCCTGGCCAAGCGATTCCAAGTCATCTAGCTTTTTTACCCACATCTCTCTTTTTTTCCGGTCACGTTCATTTCAAAGTCAACCAACCTTGAGATGTGTCAAATACCTTTTCACACCGAAACCCATCACACATTTTTCTAAAGAGTAAGTATTGTGCAGAAACATTCATGGCTTCCTTCATGCAACAAAGCCGGTAATATCACAGTAAAACCCACAGCTAAATAATTCAGAAGTCCCTCATTATCAACTCCACCCCCACCAAGAGAAGACAGCTTAAAACTTCACAAAGACACGCTGGTGTCCTCGCTCTTTACCGACTCTCCGTGTTATAACTAAATCTGGCATTATTCTAATTAATGAGATGAGTTCATTAGTGCTCTTGGGGTTAATGTGTTGTCCTATAGCAGATTAGTGACGGCATTTCAATGTTGCCGGGGCATCCTAATTAGTTCACAGTGGGTGCTGCCGAATTAAACAGATGGAATAATGAAAGTCGTCACTCTTCTCAGCAGCACCTTGATTACTGAACTCAGTCTCTGCTCAAAGAAGGCCTAATGTTCACCTGCTACAAGTCTCAATGAGATGGATTCATTTAGAGCACTTTTCAAGTTTGTCTTGCCATCAGTTGTCCCGATGATGGGTCAAAACTGCCATCTAGTGGACTGAGCTGGTATCGCAGTCATGAATGAGGCATCCAGGACATAGTTATCACTGCTCCATTTAACAAAACCATCACAATAAATCACTGAAGGCTTTGGTAATGTGGAGAAATTGATGTTGCAGATCAAATATTGCTATAACAACATTGTAACAATGTGTCTGATGGAGTAAATTAAAAAAAAAATGCTGTGAGGGTTATCCACAGAAATCCAGGCTACATTTCAAACTCTAGAGAGTGTTTTACAGTCTTTCAGCTCATTGTTTTGGTTTTACTGCCTGCAAAATGTATCAACTAGATGGCAAATATTAAGCGAGCTAGGTATTCTACTCTGGAGTTGGTGCACTGAAACAGAGTGAATATTTAAGTTACATTAATTAAACAGCCTAAAACCTGACTCCAAAGGAATGAACTAAGCAATAATACGCTCACCAGCGGCTTTATTTACAATTTCCTGTGCTTTAATTTTACTGTCTCGCATATGTACCTTTTTTATACTGTTAGGAACCGAGAATAGCAAATTAAACTGCCTTAGCTTGTAGGTAAGATTGAGGACGCCAAGGTTGCGTCCTCTGTAGGTTTTTAGTAAATCGGCAACCTGAGCTAGTGCTTATTTTACCAACTAATTGCCACTGTTCCACTGTTTTTAGACTGAATATTTTTACTGAGTGTGTGTGGGTTTGTTGCAATGATCCGAACTCATCACCTCGGTATTTCTTAAATCCTGCCTACAATCCTTAACTCAGCACGGGAGCGTGAAATAAATCAAGTTACACAGCATTACTTGGCATATCTAATTGTACTAAATGTATTTAGTAGCTGGCATTTGATATGTGCACAATTCTAGCAGTAATTCTATTGTTTTGTATGTTTTCTTTATTTAGCCTACATGGGTATAAGACATTGCACAAATCCAAATATAATTTCTGTGTTTTGTCTTCTTGTGTTTGTCTCACATTAATTCCACTGGTTCGAAGCTGTTTTCATCACTTCCTCTGTTAAGCTTCTAAAATTAAACTAATCTTCTTTGCTCGTCCTATCCCACCCACTCGCCTTGTTGTTTGAGCCCACGTTCAATCTTGTGTTTCTGTAGCGTTTTCTACAGTGGAGAATACGGAGACGAGCGGCATATTACAGACACGCCAAGTGGCTTTCAGATTACGATGCAGAGAGTGTTGTCTTTGAGATAGGCAGAGGAGGAGGAGGTGGAGGAGGAAGTCAGGGGAGGGGGGATTATGAGACTCCCTTATAACTTTTTCCCTCATTAATCTCTGTGGGGGGATAGAAGAGTCTTAAAATGCTAATATCCAGTGAAGATGTCAGCAGTGACATTTTACAGTGGTGGTGCACATGTGAACAAAGTTGGCTGTGTTGCTGTACAAAAACTTTTCTCACTTCACTCATCTCAAACGTTAATTTGAAGAGTCCTTTTTTCGTAGACATTAATGTGTTATAATCTCACTTGTACCTACTTATCCTGCTTTCGCAAGTTAGGGGTTCAAATATTTTGTGCCAAAGTCAAATTCAACAGGCCCCTTCTCCTAAAAAATAACTTTTGGATAATTCTAAGAGCAGAAATCAAGAATGTAACTTGATTAAAATACAAGTTGATTCTGTTTAACTTAAGCACAATCCACTCTATGTACAGGAACTTAATTGAGGTCAACCTGGCAACAAGATGCAGAGCCAACATTCAGAGATATCAAAGTCATCAAAGGACGTTCACAACAAACACAGATGGACAAAAACGGAATCTTTCTATTTATATCTATTTCCTTAAAGGACCAATTGATTAAAACCAAATCACAAAAATTACTGGTGACTCATTTAATACTTTATTTCCAGAGCCAGATCAGTCCAGAAGGTGGAAAATAAAATGTACTGCAGCTCCTTCCTTTGCCTTCCTGATCCAAGGACAACTGAATCTCTGAAAATCCCTTCTGAAGGGATATGGTTGTTTTCAACACACGGTCATTTTGTTGAAGTTTTTATGCTGACCCTCATGCTGCCAAGCTCTTGTCAGCATCGCCGATATTCACAGCGCCTTTGCGAGTTAAATGAGAATGTGACAACACTAAAGGTTTGCATAATATCGATCTCTGTTCTTATAATCTCTGTAGGCAAACTTGGCGTCCTTCTTGCTGTGCGGGATTCGTCCAAAGGGCGCGTGGTCGTTGAAACACGTGTCGAAGACCTCGTCGACTATTTTCTCCGCCACCTCTCGGTTAATTTTCCTCACAGCCAGGAAAGAGTTTATGGCATGACCTCGGACGCATTCCTGGCCAAGGAAATATGGTGAGTTCAGTGTTGGATTAGAGACAAACATAAAACTTGCCGGTGAGAGTTACATTTATCTAATCGCAGGTACCTGATGGTGCTGCTTTAAGCCAAAGTTGAATCTGGAAAATTCATTGCTAAAGGAACACTCTCCACTGAGGTTAGCTGCCCGAATCTGAAATAATGACACAAAAACATCTTTAAGTAATCAGTAAACAGGCTCACCATGGCACATACAGTCGCCTCCAAAAGCAGTGGAGTGGATAGACCAAAACACTAATATGAGATGAAAGTTTTGAATTTATAACTTTTGTATTAGACCCTCCAAAAAGATTATTTTTGGCATTTTAGCCTTTATTTGACAGTTTTGACAGTGAGAGAGGCAGACAGGAAACATGGGGAGAAGGTCCCAGGCCAGACGTGGACCATTGCACTTACATGGCATGTGCACGAACCTCAAGCCTGCACTGGTAGGCCTAAGCACAACTACTTTTGACTGGCAGGAGTTTATTGTTACCCAGGTGTGTAAATTGATTGTTCAAACAATAAATTGCTTTAATGACTACTCTTGGTTTTAGGTTTGTGTTTTACCAGTGACGACTGTCAAACCAGTGAAAACCAGAGAGCTGTCGATGGGAGAAAATCAAGTCAATTTGAATCTATTGCAAAGGTATTGCACAAACATTGGGCCTAGCCAACACAACAATTTGAGAATGTCTGGAAAAAGAAAGAAACCATTGGTGTACTGAGCAACATACACAGAATGGGTAACACAAATGAATTGGCCTTGCCATTCCCATCCCTTTGAGGGGGACTGTACAGTAAATGCAGCAAGTGTTGAACACATTTTCACTTACCTCAGAACAAGCTAGGTGCCTGAAGTTGTTGAACCAGTCAACATGGGCCCGGCAGTGATCGAAGGCATGGATGAGCTCATGTGTGACCACTCGGTTCATGTGAGACTGCTGGTGGATGTTGTTCTGACACAGAACGATCTGGAAACCAACGCAAATATCATCACCACCACAAACAAGTCGAGTTCTGTTAATCCAGCACAATCTGTAACATCTTCCTTATCTTTATTACCTGAGAAGAAGCTACATCGAAGCCTCCGCTGACCGTCCCATCACAGTCTTCACAGGAGAAATGTCTCTCTTTAAGCGCTTTGCTACGTTGAGAGGAGAAAGATAAGTGTTCTTCTTGCTATGTAATCACTTTACTTCTCGGTAACAATAATTACAGTTTTAAGTATTGCAAATGTGCTCAAGTTTAAATTACTGTTAAAATTGTCACAAAAGTGTCAAATGGCACATAAATGTGGAAACAGCAAGGGATATTAATTGTGTTGCAGGTACACAGTACATGATCTGCTGAATATAAATCACAAAAGGGACACAATAAATTCAAACTGAGATTATAATTTATTTGCACTATCAATGCTGTGTTGCAAAAAATCCTTTTGATGCATCAAAGTCATGTTGCTCCTTGTTGAGGTACACTAAACTTTTGATTTGCAACTTAATTGTGTTAACATCGTTAGATGTTTTGTAAATAGCACAATTAAGCAGCCTGGGGTTTTTGCAGGACTGTGAGTGACAGTGGATGCATGATGAGAAAATGTATTTAAAATGATACTAACCATCCTGAACTCTTCATGGCACTGAGGAGGAGTTTGGCATAGGGACCTAACAGCAGCACAGAAACCAGTTAGCATTAAACTGACAGCTGCTGTTCACACAGTGAGGTTAAAACGTTAGATCTGCACTGGCACTGAAATCGCAAACATATCTGACAAAAAAACTCTTATTCAGACAAGATTACCATCTGTTCACTGCTGACATGTCATTTCAAATAAAGGGGAAACTAGCTAGCTAGGATACTCACTAGTTTCCATTGCGAACTGTAACATGACCTGACACTTGTGATTGAAAGTTAACAGGCTTTCCGCGAATGATCGCTTCTTCTGAATGACCCCTCCCTTGTTTCTCTCCTGGAACAAGTCGTATCCATATTCCTCCTCTTCTTTAGTTTGATCCATGGTTGCGTGCAGTTTGTAATTATTGGTTAGCTGCGGCTAGCTAGCAAGAGAGGTCATACAGTTTGTAAATCACGTGGTAGCTGTAGGTCAAAGGTAATGAATAGGAATCTTTATTTTGGGTGTTATCGATATCCCTCTTATTCACAAAGCCAACAAATACAATTCATTTTGAAGTAATAACAATACTAATAAAATGAGAGTTTTTTTCTATGTAGTTTCGTTGGAAACAACTAGTGTAACGATCGCCTATGCAGAACGAGCAAGCAAGTCGTCAACTCGAAGCGTGGTGTATGAAACCTGCTGAGCACAGATCCCACAGCAATTAATATGTTTAATAACTAAACATAAAGGCAGATTGAACTTAATACGTGTAAAAGGCATGTTCACTGCCCTAAAGTAAAATCAGCATCCTCGTTATACGTAGCGTCTTTTTAGATCAGTTGTTTGGGGACTACTACAAACCGACAAGTAAATTATTTTCTGAGCAAGAGCTCTGTCCTGACGATCTTTGGTCACTCCCTCCACACGATCAACGCCGCAAGGGCTGCTGGTACTGCGCTGTCATGGCTGCGAACATAAACAGAAAGCTATGAACGACGGTATATTTTGTTGTAGTACGTAGCCGAACTGTGTTGAACTGTGTTTGTCAGGCGGGGAGAGAAGTGACAGGTACTTCACAAGGTTTTTGTAGCTACTGAGTCTCTTTTATTTGCTTTATTCTCTGAATATTTGAACATTTCGCTAGCTAGCTAACTGCTAGCCGCATAGCATGACGGCGTGATTCTCGTGTCTTTCGCCTGCTACACGAACTTCGAAACAACAACAAGGCCAACCAGTGTTAAGAATTCAGTCCAAAACAAATGTCTTTTTCACAGGGAATAACATGTCCGGGGGAAACAAAGCCGTTGAGTTACAGCTTCAGATGCGGCAAAATGCGGACGATCTGCACAGCTTCATGAGGGAGCTTGAGAGCTGGGAGACAGACATAAAGAAGAAGGATGAGGAGCTGAGGACAGGAGGGATACAGGATGTCCAGGTTTGTTCCTTCTGTAGACATCCATCCATCCATCTCAGGATGAAGTCTTTCAAGTGTTGTGAGCTTTCAGTCTATCTGTCTTGTAGCGAAAGCTCCCACCTGTGCGCAACAAAGACTACAAAACTAAGATGAGAGACAGGAAGAAAAAGAAGGAACCCAGCGATAATGGCGACACAAAGCAAGAGGAGCCCAAACAAGCCTCAAAAATAAAAGCATACGACTATCGATCGTGGGACAAATTTGACGTGGTAGCTAATGCTTTCTTTTACAATATAAAGTACTTCACAGTCTGTGAATTCATGGACTAGTTAGCTAAAGATTTATGCTTCTGTGGTCGCAGGACAAAGCTCTGGCAGAGATGGATAAGGAGGAAAGTCCAGCAGAGTCAAATGAGTCAGACTCTGAGGAGGCTGCAGTGGACGAGGAGAGAGCTTTGGCCGAGAAGGACAAAGTAAATACTGAATGAATTAATGAGAAGGTGCAAAAAATATAAGAATTACTCTTTTCTAAAACACACTATATCTTTATTTTCAGGGCAACAAGTTCTTCAAAGATGGGATGTATGATGATGCTATTGAGTGCTACACCAGAGGGATGAGTGCAGATCCTTACAATCCTGTGCTTCCCACAAACCGAGCCACCTCCTTCTTCAGGCTCAAAAAGTAAACATCTGGCCGCTGTACTGTACTGACACTATAAAGGTGAAAGGTTTAATGCCCTTGTAAATCACGGAGAATTTTATTCTCTGCAGATATGCTGTGGCAGAGTCCGACTGCAACTTGGCGATCGCTCTGGATGCCAACTACTTTAAAGCGTATGCACGAAGAGGAGCCACTCGGTTCGCACTGAAGAAATATGAATCTGCCTTAGAAGGTAACGAGCATTTAAAAGATTGAGACAGTCCGGTTTAACCTGAGAGCCCTGAGATGACAGCATGGATCTGTTTCTGAATAGATTATCAGATGGTTCTCAAGATTGACCCTGGAAATGTGGAAGCACAGAATGAGGTGAAGAAAATCCAAGAGGTGAGTGTGAAATTATTGATTTGGGTTGTGTGGATCTCTCCAGCCTCCTTGTATTTCATTCTTTTATTTCATCCCGTTTTCTCGCTGGTTTCAGGACTTTGGACATCAGGTACCATCTGTTCAAAGTGAAGCCACTCAGCAGCAGGAGGCTCCCCCAGTTGACCCAAATCAGCAGAGACTGATGGAGGAACAGCAGAGGAGACAGGAGGCGGTTTTACAAAAAGACAGAGTAAGCTTTTCTGTGACTCGTTTTGATATTACTGAATCAATTTTGTGACCAACCCAAACTGTCTTTATTTGAAAATAGTTTTTACTAACCCACAATGACTTCTGCATGTGCTTCTCAGGGGAATGCTTATTTCAAAGAGGGGAAGTATGAAGCGGCTGTAGAGTGCTACAGCAGAGGCATGGAGGCAGACAGCATGAACGTCCTTCTTCCCGCCAATAGAGCCATGGCTTTCCTCAAGCTGGAGAAGTAAACACAATATGTCCTTTTTACACTGTTTTTTTTAGGGTGGAAAAACTATCTCTTAATTTCAACTGATATTAAGTTAGCTTTTTGTCTCTGCTACAGATTACATACAATATCCAACAAGTGCATAATTGATCTTTGTGTAACTGAAAACAAGCTAGATTCATGGATGATTGTTTTCTTCGTGTTTTGTCTGTTTGCTGCAGGTATACGGAGGCGGAGGAGGACTGCTCTAAAGCCATTTCTCTGGACAGCACTTACACCAAAGCTTTCGCCCGCCGAGCCACCGCCAGAGTTGCTTTAGGGAAACTGGAAGAGGCGAAACAAGGTGCTGCACTGTACATCATTGTGTATTTTCTTTTTTTACTCCTAGAAGCCCAGAAAGCTGCAGCAGATAAAGTCGTTTTCTTTTTTCTGTCTGACTACTGTTGGTTTTATGTTTGTGTTGCATTAGAACGTGGTTTGTTTGTGTGTTTCAGATTTTCAGGAGGTCTTAAAACTGGAACCAGGGAACAAACAGGCCCTGAATGAACTCCAGAAATTTCAGATTGTATGTTTTAAGATAACTGGTAAAAAAATATATATACTGTACATCCTATACTGTGTATATGTACTCTACCTATCATGAATCATAGGAATGCTATTTTCATGCTCACTATTGCATTCTTTGTTGCTGTTGGTTGGTTGTGATCTTGGTGCATCATAGAATACATGACTATAATGAACCCATTAGACTTTATTTGGTCTGTTCTACAAATGTCACTTCTCTTTCTTTGATATCATTGTGTGGCTTTAGGATGTGGGTTCTAGTGGCCTTCTTCAAACAGAGGACGGTTCTCAGAGGAGAACAGTCAAGTCGATAGACAAACCAACACACCTGCGCTCCACTGTGAGTTGTAAGATGTTTATTATGAAGCATTTGCTGGCGTGCATTTTTGACACCAGCTGGTGCTTGAAAACAATATTTCTGGGTTTTTCTATGCCAAAAGCAACAACTTTTTTTTATTATGAGCTATAAGTAAATAAATCGGTTTGTCGATTGACAGAAAATTAATCTCTGGCAATGTTGTAGTCTTTTATTCAGTAAAAGTATAAAAATGCAAAAGACAAACCTGCTAAATCTAAAGATTTACTTAATTTAATTATGTAAATTGAATCCATTTTGGTTTTGAATTGTATTTGGAATATACATGAAGATATGGCTTTGGGCTCCATGAAGCTTTGATTAATGGTTGCCTTTATGTTTTAGGCGTCAATTGTTGTCCTAATTAGTTGTTTAATTTATTAAACATGAATGAAAAATACTCATCACGCTTGTCACCAAAAGTGACAGCAAGTGACATGTTTTATCTTCATCAAAAGTCCAAAACCCCATAATATTTGATGCACTGCAAAGTAAGAGGAAAAGGAGCAAATTGTTACATATGAAAACCTGGCACTTTTTTTTTTTTTTTTAGTAATTTTGTTTAAAGAAATTACTTAAATCATGAAAAAAATGATTATTAGAGATTCATTAAATATTTGTAAAACAATGAAATGATTAACTTATTGGGTTTTGTGGCTGTGACAGTGGTGTTTGTCTATATATACAGTAATTTGTACATGTAAATAATAGATAAATTAATGAAAGTAACCTATAAGTTGTGGCCATGTTGACATGATGCAGCATTATTTGCCCAGCAGGTGTCGGAAGAGACCTCAGTGCAGATTGATCTGGTTTTTATCTGCTCTAGATTTATCCATCAGATCTAAATTCATAAAGAACAACATGTTGTTATTTTTCTGAAGACCTGGGGCCTAATGTTGACTGTATCTAAATATGAAATGCTGTACAGAAACCTCTGAGGAGGATCGACATCGAAGAAGTGAGTGGAAAGGTGATGGTGCCTGAGGAGGAGTCAGGTGGGTCCAAGTCCTTTGTCGAGGAGACGGTGAGGGACGCTGAGGACGGATCTTCTCCGCTGTCAACGTCACCCAGCGCCAAGATGATCAAGATAGAAGAGATAGCAGACGTCCCCCCGCACACACCTGAGCAGTACGTGGTTCAGTTTTCTTACTGGTTAAAACCATTTGAGACATTTAATTTAGTCTTTCTCCGTTTCGTGTTAGTTATTTTATTTTTTGTGTGTTACTTTTAAAATGTCCAGAAACCACTAAATGTCATGTTTTTAGGAATATGGTGCTGATTATTTCCACCCAGTAAACAGACAATCTGCTTCTCTTCACCAGACGTCCTGCTAGCAGACAGGCCAAACAATCAGTACAGGAGGACAACACTCATCCGTCTGATAACCCCTCCTTGACGGCACCTGACCCACCTCCTCCACCCACCAACAGCTTCCAGCTGGAGGCAGACCTTCGCAAGATCGGAAACCAGCCTGAAGTCATTTACAGATATCTGAGGGTGAGCAGTGGCTTAGAAGTTTACTGGTAAATGTAAACATTACCCTGCGTTATTTTGTTGTACCCAAAGTTCTCAGCCTTGCTGTGTTTTTTATGTTGCAGCAAATAAAGCCTGACGCATATGTAAAGATTTTCCATAACTCACTTGAACCTGACATCCTCAGTCAGATCCTGAGGACTCTGCATGATTTTTATATGAAGTAAGTAGTTTGAAAAATTCAAATATCTGGACCTCGGCTGGTTTTTCTAACAAATAAAAGAAACATTTTTGCTGATATAAGTGTGCGGAAATATATATATGTTAACCTCAGCGTTTGTCCAGGAATGAAGAGCCGACTGTAACGCTGCAGATCCTCAGCAGTCTGGCAAGTGTGAGGCGCTTCGACATGGCGGTCATGTTCATGTCATCAACGGATAAGAAAGGTGATGTCTCTGTGATGTAATTTTACAGGTGATTCATACTTTCATCGTGTCTTTTTCACTTGCATCATGTTAATATTTGCTGTATTGTCTTTTTTCCAGTGCTAAAAGAACTGTTTGACTTCCTTCATCAAGCTGAGCTGGACGGATCATGTGTAACAGCCTTACAGAAGAAGTATTGTGTCTGACCTGCAACTTCTGTAGGTTTCACGTTTGCAACACAGAGTGCTTCTTTGAATTGAAAGCAGATTAAACAAATTTGTTTTACTCTAATTCTAAATGATTCCCCATTTAATCCAGTCTATTAAACACATGCATTTAAAACCGCCCATTAAAATGTTAAAGGCCTTCACTGTTTTCTCTCTGTTCATAACACTGTTTATTCAAAGTTGGAAGCTGGAAATTCACAAATTGTAGAATATACTTCTGACCTAAAGGCAGATTATACTTTTCATATTAAAGTTCACAACAAACAGATGATTAGAGACATGTTACATCTTAAAGGAAAACAAAAGTGTGAATCTCCAGTTCATCTTGAATGCAGTGTAAAGGTATGGTCTCTGTGGGTACTGGGTACCTGGTTTGAGTATTCCTGCAAATTCTAAAAACAAAGAGCTGACATTGCATTGGTTAAACGTGGTTACATTAAAGCAAGTTTGCCATACAAGTGTCCTGCAATCACAGATTTTGGTTTGTTTTCAGCAAGCTGAATTACAAATAAAGGTGTATTTTATTATTGGTGTGTGGGCTGTTGATTCATTAACTAAGAGTAATAAAAAAAAATAGCTTGATTTCAACATTAGTAAATCTCAGGTGTGTCATACAGTAGATGAATTAGCCCTGGGTAATCAGCAAAATTGCAATACACCATTTATTAAGTAATAATACATATTGCAAGACATGAGGATATATTATTAAAGACAATGAGAGTCTTGTCTTGTGTAAATAAAACCTAATATATTACTCATACACATGTATGTATATCCATTATTTATACCTGTCTAATCTGTCTCAAGGACACAAAGAGGTTGGAAACTGTCCCAGCATGGATTGTCATAAAGGCAGAGAATAACATAATTATATCATGGTCAGGCCATGCAAATCTATCACAGTTGACAGTACACAGTGCTTGAGCAAACATATGCATGAGCACAGTAAATGTCATTAATAAGGAATTTACCAAATTGTGTACAGAGCATTTGCAAAGCAGGGCAGTGTAGTTTGCTCTGAGTGTCTCAACATCCACACCAGCGAGGATCTGAAGAGAAAAGCATGAATTGAGTTGAAACTATTAGCAGCTATAAACTGTACTGAAACCAACTAAACCTCCAGCAGCAGCTTACCTGACACACTAAGTGTCTCATTGACCGTCGCCTTTGTCCTGGTGACTGTGTTCTCAGCCTGGCAGCTGATGAACTCTTTGGAAATGTGGCCGTTCACGGTGATGTCGATTGAGCTGCCTGTTATAGTCTTGTCGTACAGGGTCCATGTGAAGCTGCAGGAAGGAATACACTCAGCTGAGCATGTAAAAGTCGCTGTGACCCCGATTTCAAGAGAATCGGGTCCTGAAATGACCACATCTGTGGGTCCTTCTGAAAAAGAAGAGAAATACAAGCAACGACATGAAAACCAAAGTCCAAGTTCCCTGAACCTTAACAATTATGAAATTGTAAAACAATTTAAAGCTGTAGAAAATATAATTTCCATGTGAATAACATGAATTATAGTTGCAAACAATGTAAAACACTGTTGTTCCTGATATTGGTTTACCCAGATTAGCTCAGTTTAGTAGATGAACTGGAAGAATTTTTGAACATTATCTTGTTGTTTAATCTGTACCTGTAATAATTGTGGTAGGTTATGTGCAGGATTCATTCTTAGTTGGGAGCACTGACTTTCTGCTCCTAGACTAGATAATACAGGAACCCAGCTCATGAAGTCACATTTTGTGTTTGCCTAACTATCCTTTATTCCAAGCATGCTCCCTTTTAGCACTATCCTCATTCACTTACACATGCACAAGCATTTATATGTAGAGGCAACCTTATTCCTCAGCTGGTGGCTGCTGAGCTAGTTCTTGCATATGTTGGACACTGCTATCCCACTGCATAATGCTGTGATTTGCATGAAGTCATGTCAATGTTGTTACGTACTGTAACTCAACAACTCAAACCAATACAGAATCCATTAAACATCATCAGACTCACCAGTGACTGTGAGGTTCCTGGTGGCAGTGACAGTGACATGTGTTGCTGTATTCATGACCTCACATGTCAGAGGTTCAGTTTTGTAGTCGTTTGGATTGTGTCCATCAGGCAGGATGGGTATCTGGATTTGGTCTCCCTGAAAAGTTTTCCCCATGTACTTCCATATAAAGGTGCAGGATGGAATGCACACAGCGGAGCATTTGTATGAATACACTTTTCCTATCGCCACTGTACTGGTACCAGTAATGGTAACGTCAGATAATCCTAAAGAGGAAAAAGACTTTTGAATGTGTTGTGCTCACTTTACAAGTACGTACATGTGATTCTAAAGTTACTGTCTGTTAGAGGTCAAATCTTTCACATACTTGCCACCCAGAGCGACAGGGTTGAAGAGATGTTGAGATGTGAGACAGTGTCCTGCGCTGTACAGATAAGCATTTCAGAGTCAACAGTACTGGCAGGAATGACTGAAATGATGTTGCCTTGTGCAGTGCTTAACGGCTCATCTTCCAAAACAATAGTCCAGGTGTAGCTGCAGGAGGGGTAGCAGTCAGCAGAGCAGCTAAAGTTGGACTTAGCTCCTGCAGTCAGAAAGCCTGGACCGCTGATGTGGATATTTGATGGTCCAGCTGAAAAGTTTGAAAATAGATTCGGTTGAAAATATTGTTTCTAAGAAAACGTACGAGTTCAAACTCAACTGTGTTGTCGTTACCTGTCACTTGCAGCGTCTTCTGGGCAGTTACTAACATTCCTGTAGTAGGATTGACAGCCGTGCAGGTCAGGTTCTGTGTCGGGTGTTGCTCCCCAAGTTGCAGGCTCAGCTCTTGTCCCTGAGAGGTTGCATTTCCCCAGGTCCAAGTGAACTGGCATGTTGGGTAGCAGCTGGCTGAACACTGGAAATTGTACGGTTTCCCAGCAGTCACTATGTTGACCCCACTGATCAATACTGAGGTTGGCCCGTCTGTGGTTGGAGGTAGAATAGACAGATGTGCCTTTAATATTTTAATTGCTTTGAGTGGATTAAATATCAACTAACATTATAATTCAAAACAAACGGAGATGAATGGACGTTTGCACCTAGGGAATGGTTTCGGCCTTACTTTCATACATTTTAGTTACTGAATGAATCATTCAATTTAACTGGAATACGGATTTTTACCAGAACACCATCAGTCAAGGAGCAGTGATCCACTTCTCCTCTGCCCAACTGCATAATAAGGAGACTGTGATGACCTTAGTGAGTGTACTCACAGTTTACTTTCAACTTGTAGGGAACAGACTGGATTGGCGCCCCTCCGTCTGCCACCACACACAGGTATAAGCCATCATCTGTCTGCAGGAGAGGACTGAAGGTCATCGTAACATTGTCCGGAGAGAAATGTACTCTGTCAGATGCTGCAATTGGTTGTTTGTTCTTGAGCCATATAATGGAGGCTGGGTTCTGAGAGCCAACACACTCCAGAGAGAAAGACTTGCCTGCCACTGGTAGAGACTGAGAGATGGGACGCACTGAGAAGGGGTCTGTGCACAGAAAATATTGAAAAAAAGAATGTAAGTAAGACATGATTTGATAAGTATCCCCTGTCTCATGGTATTGTTTTCATTTGGAAATCATGTTGGAGTGATTTTACCAACTCACCAATGACAGTGAGGCTTGTTGTGGCAGTGATCGTGGCATGAGATACAGTGTTTGTGGCCTCACACGTCAGAAGTTCAGTTTTCGAGTAGTCACTAACAGTGATCTCCATGTGACTGGCGAACTTCGGCTTCTGCCCCTGGTGCATGATGGGTAACTGCACTTGATCACCCTGGAAAGTTTTCCCCATGTACATCCATGTAAAGGTGCAGGATGGAATGCATGCAGCTAAGCATATGAACGTGTACTGTTTTCCCAGTGTCACTGTATTTGCACCTTCGATGCTGATATCAGATTGACCTGCAGGAGGAGTTTGAGACAGAGAAGTCTGAGTGTACAATTCTCACAGAACATGAATGCAAAGGCACTGGATCTTAGGCTACCAGGAAAGCTGTTGCATCAATATGCCTTATTGTATTGAAATGAAGGTTGGTGCATTTTATTGCTAATTTATTCAATTTTTCTTCTTTCATGATTCAATTCAAAAAATGATATACTGTGACTTCCATCCAAATGTAATCTACAGTTAATTTAAAAGATCCTAAATATAAATCACAATGTAATCTGCAAGAAAACCAGTTACAGAAATGCCAGACATCAGTGCATTTAACTGACTTTGTGTTTAACATATAGCTGCTCCAACAGTAAGCACACACATCCTTGTCATGCAATATATACAACATGTTTTCAGTTCAAAGTTTAGGCTCTTTCACATACTTGCCACCCAAAGATTCAGAGTTGTAGAGATGTAGAGGTGCGAAACAGTGTCCTCAGCCTGACAGAGCAGAGTTTCAGAGAAGACAGTACTGGCAGGTGGAGTGACTGAAATGGTGTCTCCTTGAGCTGTGCTGAACGTCTCGTCTTCCAAGACAACAGTCCATGAGTAGCTGCAGGAGGGGTAGCAGTCAGCCAAGCAGGTGAACACAGACTTAGCACCGAAAGTCAGCATGGGTGGACCGCTGATCTGTATGTTTGATGGGCCCTCTGAAAAGTTTGGAAAAAGATGTGGTTTAAGAAAATGCTGCTGAGGAAACTCATCAATTTTCTGATTCAGTTTGGTGACTCCTACCTGTCACCTGCAGCATCTTTTGGACAGTAACTGACCTCCCTGACGTGGGGTTGACCACATAGCAGGTCAGGGTCTGTGTTGGCACTAAGTGGTGGAGCTGCAGGGTCAGCTCCGGCCCCTGAGTGGTCACATTGTCCCTGGTCCAGGTGAAATGGCAATCTGGGTAGCAGTTGGCCCAACACTCAAACCCATAAGGGATTCCCAGTGTGACTACATCCACCCCAGTGATCTCCACTGATGATGGCCCATCTGTGGGAAGAGTTACAATACAGACAATACTGTGATCTTTAAAAAAAATAATTTATATCATATTAGCCCCAAATTCTTCAGCACATACAAAAATTAGAAAAGAGCCAAGAGAGTTTGCTGTGATGCAGATTTACAGCATCTCAGCAAGAATTACAGATAAATTGTTCTTACATGAGTTGTCCCCTGTGGTTCCACCCTGCTCAGTTTCACTAGCAGAAAAACCTTGGATACAAGGAATAAATCAACATAATTAATTTTCTGATTAATTTTCTGATAAAGAATGTCTTAACTAATCAGGATTTACCTGTTAAAGCTGCTAAAATGCTGATTGGTGAGAGCAAGGCAGTGTCTTACCTGTCAGGCAGGTGAGCAGCAGCAGCAGCAGCACACAGGCTGAGTGGAGAACCATGGCGCCTGCAGACACTCACAGAATAGCTATCCTCAAATTTAAAACCATCTATAGTCTTATAATGCATGGAATAAAAGGCCATGCCCACTGTTATCGCCTGCTCAGACAAAACACAGGCAACAAATTGCCTAATGTTCCTGGCAAAGGAGTGCAAAATGCTGGTTATCAGCTGAGGGCGTGCATGAAAAAAGCCAACATATAGTGTGGTTTTGTCTTCTGTGGGTTGTAGTTGTTTCTTTTGTACGTGCAGAACTGATAGTGCAGCCGTCTCTACTTTCATCTAAGTGTGGCCACACACGTATTGATTTTAAATGTGATCACAGCATCTTGATAGAATACAACCAGTTATCTGCAATTTTCTGATATGTTTGTGTTTTATTTGTGGTTCTGTAAATGTGTTTACATGTCATTAATATTTTTACTGTATGTTGTCGCTGTGCAAATCTAATCTGCACTACTTGTGATTTTGATGTAAAGTTTCACTTGTTGTCAGCCTAAACTTATCGAAAGCCATGGGAAGCAAACACTCTCCCCTCTTCTTCGCTACTGCAAAAGGTACATTTATGTCACAGCAAAGGAAAATGTGTTTTCAACCTATCACCTGTAATTACAGGTTTTCAACGCTGTTGATCACACAACTGCAATATTTTAATTTTTGATCACATTATGGCTTCAGTTGGTTGACCAACACATGGCTCTCCAATTATATTACCAATCTGAAACAAGTGTATATGTAAATGTTAATGGATGAGTAGAGGGTAAATTACTTGGTGCCCTACTGGGGTCCATTCTTGGACCCCTTTCGTTTGCTTTCATAGAGGTTAGAAAAAAATTTAAATAGGCATCAAGTCCCTGGTCTGTCCCAGGTTTATTTCATTGCATTTTATATTTTATTAAATTTTAGTAGCAGAATGTAGAAAAGGTTAGTTATACTGCAACAGAGTTTTTGCATCATATCATTTTACAACATTTTTTAAATTATGTATGTCTTAGTCAAATCCTGAGTGAGAAACTGTAAACATGCATATGTATGTAGCATTGATGCCACAGCCCTAACCCTAACACTCAACACCCATATAAAAGTAGACGCCATAGTGAAGTACTTCTCAGAAAGTATTTGTGAGTGGACTCATGAATCCTGGGTGTGTCCTTTAACTGTCACTGTTATTTGATTGCAGATTACAGAAAACATTCAACCTTTCAGCACCATCTCAGCAGTTCCTCAAACCAAAGTTTGAGGAACTGCTGAACATGTTTCCTTTAATGTCTTTACATAGTACTAAAAATGCATACTTTTTAAAAGAGTAATCATTTCCACAGTATAATATTTAGTAAGATTTGCAGTATAGGACAATTTGAACAGCATTTCCATGTTTGTGATGGACTATCTACCTACAGCCTGCAGGTGGCGCCAAGGCTAAACCAGACCAGTTGAGTTCTAGTAGTAAAGTCCCCCACCCATGCAGGTGTTTTCACTTATTCTGCCTGATTATGTGGGTGTGTACAAACTCTCCTGCTAACTTTATTGCTTTTGACTGAAACTAACCACAGCTTTGTGATTTGTATAAGGTTAATTATGTTTAGCAACCTTCTGCAATTTCCAGCATAGTTCCAACCAACCACATGAGCAAACGTCTAACTGAGAACACGTGCTCAAGTGCTGAACACAGCTACACTGGAATATTGGATTTATGAAGGATTTCATTTTAAGCATTAAATGTTTTGTGCACATTTCAGAAAAGAAGGAAAGGAGTGGTACAGTAAAAGAAATCAGTGCTTTTTATTTGTTTGAAGACATGAATTTTTGAACATTTCAGTTGTGTCAGTGTAGTTTCTCACAGATTATTACAAATATCCTCACAAATCAACAAACTGTGATATTGCATGGTCTCAGTCTCTCCTGCACACTTTCATTTTTATGTCCCTTTTCATGCCACTTGTTGTAAAGTGCAAATAGGGATTCGCCCACTGTCAACATGTGAGGCAAATGGAAATGAATAGGCAGCGTGAGTAGTGAGTCATGATTCAACTACTTTTCTTCTTCACAAATCCATTTACAAAACCTAGAGAGAAGACAAAGAAAAAATTATTTTTATGATAGCATCAATAATACCTGGTTATGGTTAAGTTATAATTTTCACCTGTCTGCATTAGATCAGTGTAAAAGCAGCAGAAGTCATGAAGGCCAACAGCAGCATAGCTGAAGTCTCTTCAAGACGAGTGGATAGGTTAGAATCCTGTCCTGAACAAGAGATAAAAACAAAAATAAAAGGTAAAATAACAACAAACTGTGTCACTATGATTTAAGATTATTGGCATGAAACCATTGTAGGCTTTTATTAGTTTATCTACCTTTTATTTTTATAATTTTTAGAGCTGTGGCTGTCTGCCTTGAAGCAGTGTTCTGTGCCTCACACTTGAGAGAGACAGATTGAAGCGGATGATCCACCTTCATCTCGATCACGTTGCCCCTCACAGTCTGACTGTCCACAGATGACGTGTAGTGACAGGAAGGCAGACATTCAGCTGAGCATGTAAATATATTTTTTTCTGCCAGTTCTATAGTGTCGGGGCCTTTGATATGGACCCCTGATGGACCAGCTGAAAAAAAGATAGTGAGAGTAGATTACTATTGAGAAAATACTCTCTGTTTCTAGTCATTATGCTAAGTCAATTCTCTTCCTGGTTGTAGCTTCATATTTCCAGATGGACATGACAGTTGTTTGTAATGCTCAGCAAGAAATGCAATAATGACATAAACTACCTCTTAAATGCTTAATACTGGAAGCTAACATCAACATATTGGGGCATAGCTGGGAATCTGCGTCCCTTTTACTGGAAAAATGTTCTTTCCACCTTTCACCACATATATAAATCAGTGAAACGCTTCACTTACATGCTACAGTTATTTTCTGAACAGCAGAAACAAACATCCCAGACACACTATTGGTGGCTTTGCAGATGAGTAATATGGGGCTGTGTGTCTCACGGGGAGTGATGGAAATCATGTTCCCTTGACCACCAATCCATGTGCCTTTATCTATCTTCCAAGCGTAGGTACAAGATGGCTGACAGTAGGCATGGCAGCTGTAGGTGTAGCTCATTGACATATTCATCAGATCAGGCCCTGTAATGGAAACGTTGGCAGGTCCAGCTAAGACGATAGAGTCAGATATGAGTCATTATTGGGGCTAGGTGTTACAAAGCTTCTTCATGTGAAAATCACATCTGGCTCCAATTTTAAGAACTCAACATTCACATACCTAACACCTGCAACTGCTTTGTTGTCGTCGCAGTCGCATTTGTTTTGTCATTTGTGGCTGTGCATGTCACTGTTAAGGCCTGCACCCAACTGTTAACTGTGAAGGCCAGGACATTCCCCTGACCCTGAGCACTCTGTCCATCCAAAGACATCAAATAGGTGCACACAAGACAGTTGCCATCACATTCAACGCTGGCCGGGACACCCACAGTCACATAGTCTGGACCGAAAATTGATACTTTCTCTCCTGAAAGTGCAAACAGCCACGAATAAGGTTATAATTTAGAGAGACACTTTTTTACACTAGTACATTTAATAGTAATTTTATGTTTAAGTTGATACAGGCACCACCGAATTACTGTTTGATTGAATGTAAAATTACTTACTGTTACCATCGCTGCGTAGTTCAGGCTGCACTCCAGCTGAAGATGCAAGTGCCCAAAGGCCTAACAGGTAGTGACAACAAACTTTATAAACATCTAACTTTAACCATGAAAGTGCAGCAGAAAAATGTGGTTGAGAAAACAATACAAAGTTAACTTACACTAACCCACATTTTCACCAGTGGAAAGAGTTTGCCCAGTTGTTATAGAGAATGTTGAAAGCCAGTAAGTGTACAGTGTGTTAAGTCGGTTGATTATTTTGTCAAACTATGGCTCAAGAATGAACTTAGATGCTAAATGTCAAAGCTAACATGGATGTTAAATCATAAATGTGCAATAAGTTAAATCATAACACCTACCAAGCTCACACCTTTAGTTACCTTAATTATTCAGGGTAGTTTCACTGAGAGGTTATTCACACAGTTATACATATTCAAATGTGGAAGCTGCTGAGTCTGCAGATTTTTTTCACTTGTCACAACTATATTCAATCCTGCCAGTTCAGGGGATTAAACCAGCAACCTTCTAGTCACAACCTTGCGTCTCATTAGGCCACCACTGCCGCACAAACCCCCAGATTACGCACTGTAACCCTTGTTTCTGGATGTTAACCTTAACAGAGTGTACTGCAAAGCATAATATTAATATATAACATACATCGGTAGAATATACTTAGTTAAAATAACCCCAAAAAGAGTAGATTAACTAAGGTTACAAGCACCATGACAACTGAGCAACCTAAATATGATAAAAGTACAGTAAAAAGACAAGATTCACTTATGAAATGTAACATTAAGTAACTTCCTCCTGATTCTGATACAATAACATAAAGACAGGCACACATGGGCTAACCCACTGTTTAATATGACCAGTTTAAAATGGAGCCCATGGGTTTAGAAATGATTCAAAACTAACCCTGATGAAGGGTTGGTTTAATAATAAAGTTGTTTGATAATGTGCAAGTGTTGCTGGAGACTTGAGACTTTTCATGATTCAAAACTAACAAAAGCCAAATCAGTATTCAACATATAAATACCTCTTTTACCATCTTAAAATGGTAAAATTTCAAGTAAAGAACATACAAAAGTGTACAGTAGTTCATGATCTAAAGTAAGCAGTTTTCCTAATGTAAACAGAGTAAAAATAAAACTCAGAAAGGCAACCCTCTGTATACTGTTCCAACAGACTAGATTTAAAATGTGTTTCCATCACTAGTATTTGTGTCAAAAGGAAAATCCTGGTGTTACCTGCCAGAAACAGCAGCAACAAAAGTCTGCTGAGATTTGAGTGTCCTCCGTTTTGTTTAGATACGTAGGTATTATCCATTGTGCTGTAAGAATCTGAAGTGAACCTCCACCAGGAAATAAGACGACTACTACTACGGTACATAGTCAGTCAACATCAGAAGGCAAACAGCTCTTATCACAGACAAGCTGACAAGAACCATAACTGATTTCTTAGTTACTCTGATGAAAAATCTATTGATTTTAATTGATGGCAGGTCGGTCAGTAGATTACGACCCACAGTGGCTACAAAAAGATTTCATTGTAAACGACTTGCGTGGTTTTTCATCAGCTGCAAATGACAGATTTAGATGATACAGTATTTACTAGTACAGAGGGGGGCATTTCTGGTCCTTGAGAGCCATTGAGCTGCTAGTTTTCCAACTATTCCTGCACTTACAACTTCTGATTGGTTGAACATGTCTGATCCAGGTAATCAACAGAGGGTAGGATGAGGATAGTTCAGTTTTTTCTTCTGCCTTGGAGAAAGCTTTGGTCTGATCAACAGTAAAGGGAATATGTGACATAAAAATGTTTTAAAAATTAATAAACTCATCACCAAATGATTGCTTTTCTTGAATATAAAGATATCAGCTACAGAGGAAACACTTAAATAATAAATAAAATCACAGAATTAATCATTTTGTTTGACTCATTAAAAAATGAAGAGACATTGTTTGTGGGAACTGCAGGACGTTGTTGGAATGTGTGTGCTTACCGTCCTCCCAGCAATCATCTGGCTACTCTCAAAAAAAACATAATTATCAGAAGATTTGATCAAAATGGAAAGGCATTACTTTAGCATTTAGTGTGAGTTTAAACATAATTTTAAACATAATTTAAATATTATATAAAATTATCTGGTACACAAACACGAAAATGAAAAGCGAGCTCATTAACAACTGAGCAAATCCCATTTATTGAAAGCAAAAAACAACAGTGTCAATAACTAATGCACAATTACAAAAAAGTCCAAACAAAACAATATCTTTGGGTGCAGGTGTGTAAAAGTGAACATTTTGTGTGTGCAGAGGTGTGCGTGCACAATAACGTATATGTGTGCTCTCAAAGTGGCGTCTCCTTGGAGTCTCTGGGCGGCCTGAAGGTCAGGATCTCTGTGAATGTGTGACCTGCACAAACACAAAGGACAAGATTTTGGCATCAGTTATTCAACATCATCATCATCTGTGTCCTGCATTCAGATCCAGCTGTGTCCTCTGCCTCTAATTGACAGTGTTTTCATTATTCTTCAGAGAAAAGTCAGGAAGAAGGCAGCAATCCAAAGTTACATCTAAGTTTGTCAGTGACCTCCTCTGGCAAACAGCAGGTACTGTAACTGTAAACTTTAAATTCCTGCTACATTACTCTGCCCCCAACCTCTGGTGACACTAATATATCTATAACATATTTTTAATATGACCTGCCCCTATGTAATTATTATTATTTTAATAATTATATTATTTTATTTTGATCCAATATGGTGGCACAACAGATGCATTTCACAACCCCCGGTGCAGCATCTCCATGTGTTTACATACAGCATATACTGTATATATCAGAGCTGTGGTTTTGCCACTGTTACAGTAGCAACACATTACACACAGCCTTTTCATTGATTGATTTGCTTCCTCTCTCCTCCTTACGTTTCCACTGGTCCAGTGGCAGGTCTGTGTTGTCCATGGTCTGGTCATACAGCAGCGCCTCAGTCTCCTCATCGGTATCTCTGAACTCGCTGAAGAAAGGCAGGTCCAAGGCCTCTGAAGCGCTCACCCTCTGCTCGGGATCCAGAAGCAGCATCTTTTCCAAAACACATACTGCTGTGGGGGGCGCGAAGACACGTCAAAGTCAGTATGATAGAGTTTAGCAGAACCAGCAGCTGGGTAAACAGGAGAACAGAGATTTCCACGTACCATTTGAGCTAGCTTTAGTAAAAATGGAGTGCAAATCTTTCTTTGGCACTTTGGGTAGACTTCTGATGTAGTTTCTGGCCTGTTGAAAGGATAACAGAATTTTCTGAACATATAAGTGATGAAGTATAGTAAGTATTGACAATATTTTATTATTTAGGATGGCAGACACAGTATATAAACTTTAAAAACCAATCCTGAAGCATGCTCCACCCCTCTGCTCTCTATGTATACATATGCTCACTATATTCTTAACAAGATATGGATGCTGCATCTGTGATCTTGTATATATAAATATATCTTTACTACATCTTACGTCTTGGCTCTGTAGCTTCACAACGAAGTCAGCAGTTGGGGTTCCTGTAATCTTCATGATTTCTCTGAGCTGGTCCAGGTCTGCCAGCAGCTGTGGTCAAGTATAATCTAATGCTTGATCAATGTGTAGCAACAGTGAAATGGGAATTAAATGCAACTTGTTGTGTATACTCGTGAGGTTTTTCACTGGTTATTTACAGCAGATACAACAGATCCTACAGGAAAACTGACCCACTGTTGCTCATGCTGACACATTAGAAAAGATTTATACTGCACAGCTTTGGCACAGTGTATGTAGGGGAAAATGAAGACAGTTAAGGATACGATCGTTTCCCTTGAACAGCGGCTTTCCCAGCAGCATCTCGGCCATGATACAACCTGCTGACCAGATATCCACTGCAACAGAGAGCACACGTCAGCTCATTACACCAAAGGCGAAGACGTAGGCGTCTTTGCTTCTGTCTGCACTCTTGCTGACACTAAATGTGAAGAATGAGCAGTTTACCAGTTTGCGTGTAGTGCATCCAGTTCAGGATAACTTCAGGTGCTCGGTACCAGCGCGTCACAACGTAGCCAGTCATTTCTGCGTCGGCCTGCCTCGCCAGGCCAAAGTCGAGAATCTGAAGCGGGAATAAAACAATATATATAATTTCTCTACATATATATTTATCATCATTTTGAGGATGGCTCATCTGGGGGGAAGCCACACAGAATTAAATTTATAGCAAATCAAGCCTTATAAAGAAGTTTCCAAACCTCCAGCTCTACTGTTGAACACCTCAAATTAGACCAATCTGGATTTAGCTAAATAACAGACAGAGCAGTGCGACGCAGATGAGGTTCTGATGGCACGTATCCCTCTTATTAAGGAATATCACACTTTGAAAACAGGTACAGGGATACTGGTAAACTTCGATAGTACTGCACTGTTACATAAACAAACCACCTTTCATTATTACTAATATGAATGGGATTACTAATATATAGTATAATTTGGGTGAGCAAACATTTAGGGACTTCAGCTTTACCCCCATTAACTGATTATTTTCTAAAAGATATAAAACTTATGAAGAGTCTATATTTGTCTATATGCTGCTGCTGGAAGTTATTTTTTCGAAAACTGTTTTAAAAACATTAAAGAGGCTCAGTCTTTTTCTTACAGCAGCCATCATACAGGTTAACATCAGTCGCAGAATTTTTTTTTACACCAAAGAGACTCCTTATTATGAAAAACAGTTGTCTAAAATGTGCCGTAGATGTAAAGCAGAGACAGGGAGTCTTAATAAAGATTAAAGAAGCAGTCAATACTTTCTCACACTTATCTTGCAAGTGGAAACATCAGTATTGTATAAAACATGATTTCTTAAAATCTGATAAAACATCAGATAATATATCTGCACTTCAGCCCAGGTGTAAATGTGAGATATTATAACAATTTTACAAACTTGCATTATTACATTAGTTTTTCTTTCTCAGTTTTTCAAATACCGTTAGAATCATGTGGAAAGAAGATGAATGCATGTAAAGTACCTTCAACTCACAGTCTGGGTTAATGGCTAAATTTCCGGGCTTAAGGTCCTGTGGGATACATAAATGTGAGATTATGAGAATATACAATATGTGATAGTGTCATCAAAATACATTTTCTTCTCATTTTTCATGTTCCTGGACTATAATGAGTTATATTTGCACTACATAGTGAATTTTAACTAAAATAATATTTACAAAATGAAGAGTTCTAAGAGCAAATATAGAATCAAATAGGCTCTGAATCCCTGAACCTTGACTGAAAGGCTGCTGTGTCCTTCAGGGCAGACAATAACAAACTAAACCCAGCAGTTTAGCTTGAACATGACAAATTCAAATTTCCAAAATTCATTTTTATAATCTATACTAGTACAAACTGAGAGCTAAAATCAAAGAGAGATGTACAAACAACTGGGACATTTCAATACCAGTGTATTGTCTTGAAATTAGAAAGACACAAATACACACAGCAAAGCTCACTGTGTGGGAATCAGTTTGAATGGGATTGAAAGTGATAAAGAGGAAGAGCCCTCCCCCAAAGCTCATAGTTTCACAGGTCAAAGTTCACTTACCCTGTGGATTATCCCTGCAGAGTGGATATACTGAGGACAGAGGACACACCATCAGCCGCTACAGCTCACTTATTTAAACTGATTTAAATCCATTGAGTAATACGAATATTTATACATTTGCTGGTAAAAGTATTTACCTTGAGTCCTTTCAGCATCTGATAGACAAGGAACTGCACTCTGTCCTCCGATAATCTTTCCAGCTTCATCAGTTTGCCGAGATCGGTACCCATGAACGGCATCACCAGGTAACTGTGGGCAGGAGAACAGCAGTCAAATAATTCCAAGAAAAAACAACAACAACAGATTTTATAATCAGGAGTCAGAATTTCACAGAAACTTACAAGTCACGCAATCTGTCCAAGGAGATTTCAGCAGTGAAAACATCCAGCAGCCCAATTACCTGCTCAGAACCACAAACATTTATTTAGTTATTTTTCAATCAAATGTTGTAATTTCCCCTTCAACCCATCACATCATGTCTTTATTTGTCACTCGAGCGACGAGTGTTCTTACATTTTCATGCTTCATGTGTTTGAGGAGCCGCAGCTCTCTGTAGGCTCTTTTGGCAAAAAGTTTGGACTGAAAGGGTCGGTGGAGTTTCTTGATGGCCACCTGTGTTCCCGTGCGGCGGTCCCACGCTGAACTTTCAGTGCAAAAAAAGGGTTACATTTTACTTCAAAAACATAATGTGTTCAGTCGGAACATTTTCAGTAGTTATGAGCTGTTTTTATACAGCAGATGTTTTCACACGTCTATATGAAAATCAACAATTCACATAAATAACATTTGGGGTTACCATAACAACTACACCTGTCTTCCCTGAAAAGCCTAGTGTGAAGAAATGGCCCGTTTGTGATAAAAGACAAAGTAGTGCGTCATTCTCTGCACTTAACTAGGGTTTCTTTGACTTTTCCCAACAATGCAACTGAGGGGGTGGATTTCTTTGTTGACCCTCATCCACACAATACAATGCAGAGAGAGGCCCTGCAGAACCAGCTGTGGAGAAACCACTGAGCAGAGTATCCCGCACAAGGAGAAGTGCTGCTGCAGGAACATTGCACTATGCTCAAGCAGACATAAAAGAAGTACATTTAATAAGTTAGAGTAAGAACATGCAGGAAGTGTGGTTAGTTTTCTTTTCTTTTTGTATTTGTTTCAGTAAGTAACGTCCTATCAGCTAATAGAAATTCAGTCGCTTCTTCTGTGACTTCTTGTTTTGCTCCCAGACTTACCACACTGTCCCATAAGCTCCTGTCCCGACCTGCTTCAAGTCCCGGTACCTCTCTGGAACCTCCCACACGGTTCTGTTTACCTCCTGCCGGTAGAATCCCGTCCTGGACCGGACAGCCATACTCTTCCGACTGGACTAGGCTGAGGTCAGGACGTGGTTCCGCTCGTTTGTCGGCTCCGCTCCGGACTCTAATGTGAAGAAACGTTTTTATTTTAAAAGCCAAAGACGCGCAGTCCGTCCCGTGGTGAAGAGTTTGGTTGGGCGCAAATTCCTCCAGATGAACCAAACCACAGTTACACACACACACACGCGCGCACGGATCCTGGTCGCCCAGGGCGGCTTGTGGGTGTGTCTACTTGGGGAGGGGGCCACAAAACATCTGCCACCCTAAGGTTCCTCCAGAAACCTCATACAAACCCTAGAATACTCCAGAAACATGAAGTTATTCTTGCTTGTAAGTCTTACACTCATCATCAATATTTACTTACTTCAACGAAACTGGAGAATTTGTGCTGTAAGTTTTATATTTTTAAGAAACGGTCTTTCCAGAGTGACTGTGTTTATGAATAATGCATTTATAATGTGTTTATACTGATGAGTGGATCATCTACAATAATCATTATTTAGTTGCTAAAGTAAAAACTCGAATATTTCCCTCTTCATTCCAGTGGAGTAAAGTAAAATTACAAACGAAGTAAAAATAACATAAACTCCAGTAAAGTACAAGTACCTCAGTATAGTTTACTCAAATATAGTACATGAGTGGATGTACCTAGTTATTTACTTCCTATACTGTGATGTAATACATAATATTATACTATTCTAAATATAATAGTATAGTAATACATATATAATACTATGCTGGGTAGTACTGAATAGTAGGCCTATAATAGAATATGGTGCTATGTCATATTACAGTATAGATTCATTGAACAATGAAGAAAGGGTCATTCCCACAGTGTTGCCAAAAAACTGGAAGCAAACTGTTGTCTAAATGATCCCTGCATGTTGTAGCATTTAAGTCTCACCCAAAACCTGGACATTGCCCACATAATCTTTTACCATTTAGCATATAATTGCATCAGAAAGTCTTTTACAGCTTTGTAAATTTATTTTAAAATCAAAAAAAGAAAACATTTGCCCTTCAATCTACACACAATGATCCATAATGACAAAGCGAAAACATATTCGTAAAAAGAAAAGATTTGCACACAAAAAATAAAATCTCTCATTTACACATAATTTCATAATTCTGTACTTTGTAGAAGCCCCTTTGGCAGTAATTACAGCTCTGAACTGTCTTGGGTAGGTCTCAACCAAACTTCACACATTCGTTTATCTCATTCTTCCTGGCAGATTCTCTCAAGAGCCATCAGATTGGATGGGAAGTGTCTGTGAACGTCCATCTCCAGGTTTACACTCTGGAGCAGGTTTTCCTATAGAACGTCTCTATATTTGCCTGCACTCTCATGCCCCCCCACTGTATGATCCATCATCATGCTTCACCATAGCAAAGGGACTGGCCTGATCATAAACTGTCAAGAGCTTAATTTTATGTAATGAGCCTACAAGTATTTGTCCTTCAAATGCTGTTCGACGAACTCCAAAGAAGCTGCCGACTTCCATCTACAATAAAGATCTGATTAATGGAGTGTTACTGACATGTTTCTCCTTTTACCAGGTTCTGCCATCTCTGCAGAGAACTTCTGTAGCCTCTGATCTGGTCACCTGCCTGACCTTGGGACAGCCAAATCTAGGATGAGTCCTGGTGGCTTTACACTACTTCTATTTCACAATAACCAAGGTCATTGTACCCCTGGCAGAGTTCAAGGCTTTAGTAATGGTTTCATACTATTGTCCTGATGTCCAGTCAGTTCAACTTGCTGCAGGAGTCAAGTTCTAGACACATCTAAAAAAAAATGAATGAGATTTCAGGATTGGATTTTTAATTAATTTTAAAAATAAAAACAATGTTTTCACATGGTCATTATTGTGTGTAGATCAAAGGGAATAAAGCATTTTTTTTATTTTAAAATAATAATAACTTTAAATTAATAAATTGTAAATAAATGTACAAAAAGTGAATGGATCTGAATACATCCCGAAGCGACTGTTTGTAAGAATGAGTGAATATTACAGAAGATGTCAGACAAAAACAAACAGAAATGATGATTTATTGTGCTGAAGCTAAGATTTGTCATGTTACCGTCAATGATAAATAATGAAATCATCTCAATTGTTTCAAAACAGAGAACTGACATAGACTAATGGCTACAGTTGAATCACATGCCACCGCATATTCATAAGACGCCTCTAACTTGTAACAAACGTACAATAAACATATACATTCGGTTTGCAAATCATTACTCAAATCCACCACATGTACAACATCAGCATAAGCACACAACACTTTAACATTCAGAGCTTGAACACACTTTGACTGAGACAAACTAATTCGATTCATGTGATTTAACACAAACAGATTATTTCTACCTCAGCAAAATCTTTGTAGAACGAAAACTCCAGTTGCTGCAAGAAAAAGTCTGCCAATTGTTATAATTATCTGAAAGTGCACTGAGCTCATGCTGCTTATACAAATGTTGCCCATGAGAATGCTCCTTAACGTGATTATGGGTATAATAATCTTGCATTAAGACACTGTATGAACTGTAGCAACATTGAAATGCTCACAACCGAGGTAAAGAACACTGCTTCAAGATTAGGGTCACTGATGAATGTGTTAGTTTTCTTTATAATATTAAATCATCATAAAAAAAACTGAAAAGAAGCTGAGGAATTATTTAATAACCTCCCTGGTTATCAGCAGCCAAATAAGGCTCAGACTGGATGTTTGAAAAGTCATTGCTTGGACAGAGCTGCAAGATTTATAATATATTATTATCCAGTGCTGTTGCACACCTTCTGCTAACTGTTGCTAACAGTGTACAGTGTAATGTTAAATATTGTAAACAAAAACCATGTCTGTAAAAGACAGCAGAGAACTATGGAAACCTGAGGGGCACAGTGCCAAAGCCAACAGGTGATTAGAAACCAGCCATCAGCGGAAACTGTATATGAAAAGCAAGGTGCCATTGTAAACACAGACCTACAGCACAGCCACTCTGTTCTGGCTTTGGCATATATTTATTACCTTGCTAATTAATAGCACAGTTGGTGTTTACGATTCTGTGAGCAGGAGAAGATGATGTTCATCTGAGGAAAAACCATTTTGTTACTATGTGGACATTCTAAAGATAAAACACGTGGAAAGTTGGTCACATTGCTGGAAATCGCCCTCTCTGCCCTTCAGGCCGTTTTAAGACCACCGTGACAGATACAACAAGCAGGCGTAATGGTTATAATACCATACCATTAATATGGTGTATTAACAAAATGCAGAAAAATCATGCAGTAGTATGCAGGCTGAAGCTGTGCTCTGACATGACCTGGCATTGCTGCAAGCCATTAAACATGAATTCCATATATACCTATATAAGCACTGATTGCTTATGATATGGTGTCATAATGAGGGTCAGCATTGCAGCATTGCTGTCTTTGCTTTGGAAATCATAGTGTGCATTTTTCTTGCTTAAATACTGTTCTATCGGTCTGTAAACACACTTCAGTTCTTTAAGGTTACTCTCTCGTATGACCCCACGTGGCGATCTCTTACGTAGTCAAGTTCCTCATTTTACCCTCACTGAGTGGAAACATAAGAGGAAGCAACTTTGTGCACCGGAATAGTCCTACTAGCCGATTCTAAAATGCTCCCTGTAACTGCAATATGTGCATCTGATCCCGTGGAGATCGCAGTCGCACTGAGCCGGGAGAATGCAGAGTTATCCCGCAACAGTCCTTCTCCCACTCAGTGAGTATGTGCTCCATCTCCAGGTAAAGGATGAGGTGGAGCACAACCAGGTTTACTGCTCCACCTGAAGGCTATCAGTCTTGCTGCTGGATGCTTTGAAGCTGTTCACCTCTTCAAATACCAACTCTATGAACACAAAAGAGAGAAATAAGAAAAATATATATATATTTCATAGTCAATTTAAATACTAAAATTGCAAAAGCACCAGCTTGACATTTCATTGTCACAACACAAAGCAATTTAACAAGAAAACTGAGATATTTAATCAGTGTTATAACAATTGTGAAACTCAAAATTAGGATGCAAACTGTGCAAAATTATGCTCTATGACTCACATCAGCTCTGGGACATTTCGCAAACCATAAAACCCCTTGCTGAACTGAAACGTAATCATGTTTGTGATGTTATAAAAGGCATCTTTCAAAAGCCGCATTACACTGGTGGTGTAGTCAGCATTCATGCGACATCCATGCAGGTTTAAATTTGTGATCGCCAATGTCCTACTGTGACAAGCTCAGTTTTAAATGCATATACTGCAATCGCGTTTTGTTGCTACTACTGTTAAGTATATGAAAATTACATTTAATTTCAAATAAAAGCTTCACCTTTCCATTCTTCTAGAGTTCGGTCTTTGCTTTCTAATGTTTGATCGTAAGGGGGGGCCTCTGGCTCGTCGTCTGGATCGTGGTACTGTGAGAAGTAGGGGTGGGACAGAGCTTCACTGGCTGAGATCCTCCCATCACAGTCCAGAACCAGCATGCGCTTCAACAGATCAACAGCTAACTCAGAGAGACAGAAACAGACTAGTTAAACACGGTTGGAATATGTAGGCTGTTGGAAAGTTTAAATCCAAGGGGCCAAACCTGTAACTATTTTTCTCCATGTTTGGACATGGAGAGAACAACTGGAGCCATAGCAGCTTCTCAAAGCTTTTCAATTGAATTTCAGAAGCTGATAGTTCAATCTGTGCTGCAGTACACACCTAGTGGATTTGCTCCTCTAAAGATCTTTTCCAGGTCCTGCTGGGGCATGAAGGGCAGAGACTGGATGTACTTCTGTGCCTGCATATAGAGACGAGCGTTAAATGGCATGTGAGCATTTGGTGTCAGCACTCAGTGATCAATCACCCCAACACATATCGACTCTTTAGTCAGTCAGTGGAATGACTAATCTAATTAGAAAAGGTTGCCTGCGTCAGCAGAAACATCTGCTCATCTTTTTCACAGTTCCATTCATCCCTTATATCATTCTTCCCTCCCTTACATGTTCAGAGCAGATCTTCTTTAACAGCTCGGGCGTCGGAGTCCCAACCACCTCCATGATTCTCTTCAGCTGGTCAATATCTTTGGACAGGAGTGGTTAAGGGCTTGTAAGACGTGAAATGATGATGGCTCATCATATGATCTTGTCACATATAAAATCAATTAACTAAGCCTGTGTTCAGACATACTTTCTGCATGAAAAAAACTCACATTCATGCGAATTAGCAGTTAGCTTGTGCTGCAAAAAAGCTGAATCTGGTTAAACTCTTTCTGCATTTTGACAACATCAGTTGTGTTGGCCAATACAGTACAGGCAAGCACATATATGTATTTCTGTCATTTACCTCCTGTTATTGTTGCCCAGTTATCATAGTTGCTGCTGTTATAACTTTCTAGAATTGCAATATCCTGTCAGAGCATTACAAACCACTGTGGTGTGCTTTGGCCCCTAACAAGCTTTTAAATACATAAATCCACTCCTCCAAGTGGACTTCCTAGATCATATTTCACTGCATCATCACTACAGCACATGAAACAACACACCCTCACCAATACAACCCCTTGCATTGTATTAATGACAGAAAAACGTCTGTGTGAATACAGCCAAAGACACAAACTCGACTTGCTGAACACTCCTAGAAGTCAGTTCTTTTCCAGACTGCTCAAGTCTTGCAAACACAAAGATGACTAAATCAAATTTAGCTCTGCTCTTAAACATTCAGCCTTTTGTTATGGCTCCTATTCATCTCTTGTTTGTCTCTCTGTTGATGCCCCTCCCTGTCGGGATTGTGATGCAAATCCACAAGAAATCTGCATCCACAGGGCACTTTACAAAAGTAATGGGAGGTTGATGACAAGACGGGAAAATAGCTGCAAACTGCGGTGGACCCCGATGCTGTTAAAGGATACAGTCAGTGCCAGGAAAAAGGACTTTTCCTTTCAGCAGCTCTCCCATAATGCATCCCACTGACCAAATATCAACTGGAACAGAAACGCCAGATGTTTAATTCAACTAATATTTAATGAGATTGTCTCTTAAAAACACATTAAATGACAACAGTTTGACACCATCTTACCGTTCTGATTGTAGTGCATCCAGTTCAGCATTATCTCCGGCGCTCGATACCAGCGAGTCGCTACATACCCTGTCATCTCGTCATCTGTCTGCCTCGCCAATCCAAAGTCGAGGATCTGTAGAAGAGGCACAGGTTTTTCAAGAGATGGGTCTCAGACTGTAGGTTGGAGTGCAGGATCAAACTGAAAGTCAGTCTTACCCTCAGCTCGCAGTCCTCGTTTACTGCCACATTACTTGGCTTGAGGTCCTGGGACAGACAGTGAAGCAGACATGATTAGATTAAAGATGATCTGCAGCAAGAGAGACGGATCAGACTCAGTTTAATATCCATTTCTGGCTATTTCCTCTGGATTTATACAGAGCATACTGCTAGCAAGTATTTCACTCAGTCTATATATCACATATCTTCAATGAAGAGTCAGAACAAAATTATGGTGTAGTCAGACAGTGTTGAATTAGATGACTTTACAACCTTAAAGCTACTTTAGGGGAAATGCAAGGGGAGAGTTGTATTTTAGAGGTTAACAGATATTTATTTTATTATGTTAAATTAGTACAGCGACAATTTCAGGGTTGAAAGTCAAAATGAGAAGAAGGACAAAAAGAAGTCACTCACTCTGTGGATCAATCCTGCTGAATGGATGTACTGTTCGACAGGCGATGGGGGGAGGACAGAGGAAAGAAGAGAGAGATAGAGGACATAAAGGGGGACAGGGGTCAACAGTGCAGTTCACCATATTAGCCCCTGCCTAAAGAGAGACTACTTTTGTCTGTCCTATGGTAACCAGACTGAGTGGTTATTAGCCGGTCTGCTCTCCTGGCTGCTGAACTGATCCAGTGTTAACTGGCAAATACCGGACACAATTCAAAGAGAATAACAGAACGTCAATTTAAGTCAAATGCAAATGTTAAATATTTGTTCTGTGTATACTGTGGTTTCCAAGGTCTAGTTCTGCATTTGTATCAAGCATGGTAAAAATAGATGTTATATTTTGATCTTGAGAAATATATGCACACATTGAGTCGCCTTGAACACCTGAACATCACATATTTAGAGTGTGTGAAATCTAGTTAGTAGAGACGTCTCTACAGTTAGCTCAAAATACTGAACAAATAATTAAAACTGTAAATTGCTAAAAGTAATGGATAAATCCAACTTCCTGCTACTTTAAGTCATTAATAGTACATTTCAGCAAATCAGCCTAAAAGCTGGTGGTTGTATTGAATGAAAAAACTATTGTAACAATGTCCAGTTTTGTATAATCGCTAGTGTTACAATTAAAATCAGTTTAAATTAACATATTGGGTTCATGATGGTTAATGTAAATGAAGATGTACTGAAGTGGATTAAACAAAAAATGACTCAGGACTTTTTGTATACATTGTGCATTTAGTATGGCACTTAGCAAGTGTGTGATAATGCAGTAATTTACCTTGAGGCCACGGAGGAGCTGGTAAATTAAAAACTGTACGTGCTCGTCCGACAACTTTTGAAATTTCACGATGTTATTGAGGTCTGCACCCATTAGGTTAGTCACCAGGTAGCTGGAAAAGAGAGAATGCATAAGTAAACGGGGGGGTTGGGGATGTCTCAACATGCTGCCATGGCAACCAGACATCTCTACAAGCCAATAATCCCCTAGGATCCCCACCACTACCCCCCCTATAACCTTTAATAACAGAATCATTATGTTTTTGGTGAAAAGTAGACAGGTGTAGCTTGTAGTAAACATCAAGTGATAATAGATCTACAGTTCATTGAAGTCTTCTAACGCTGCAGCAGGTGTGAAGACGTCCAGCAGCCCTATTACCTGCAGAGACAGAGACAAGCAGGGCTGATCAATAACAGAGCGGAGACACGTAAGAGAGCTGCATGTGTCTGTCTCTGGATATTTTTTTTAAGGAGCACTAACATTCTCGTGTTTCATGTGCTTGAGCAGCCTGAGTTCCCGGTACGAGCGGCGGCTGTGGATCAGAGACTGAAAAGGCCTGGACAGCTTCTTCACCGCAACTTTTTGCCTTAAGACAACGTCATAAGCTGAACTGGAGAGAGAAAACAGAGAGAAATAGAAAATTAAATACTTCTGAATGTAGGCTACCACAACGTATTTGAAATGTTGTTTCTATATCCAGCAACAATAATAAGACGCTTGCATTGGAAGATGATAATATTCACCAGACATATTCACTAAGTCTGTATGGAAAATATGAATCTACAACAGGAAACTGCTTAGCATATAGAAACAGGTAAACATCTGCAGCTGCAACTGCAGCTACATATTTATTTTCCACACATGAAAACAGTATCTCATCATCTAACTTTGAGCAAAATAAAAGACAAAAAAAAGTCTCAACTCTTCCTTTAAACCTGATATCAGCTAATGACACTGACAGAATACATCTATATATTAGTGATCAATGCTGAGGAACAGAGTGGCAAAAAGGCTGACAGAGACATTGAGAGCGAGAGGGACGGGGTTAAAGAGGATGTGGTGGAACAAGAGGTGCGAGGACATCAGATATTGTAAAAGCGCCACGGTTCATTTCATCTGCGTCTCTTGAAATGTAAATGTCATTCCAGCATGTCGAATGCTGAGTCCCGCTGCTACTGATGCCACTACCTTTGTGATGCCAATGTCTTTTCAGGCCCTGCCAGCTTCTCAACACTTCGTAGTGATAATAATACAGCCATCAGACAGCGGAACAGACAAACAGGAAGGAAACACGAGTGAGAATTGAGAAATGCTGCGGAGCACTGCAGGAACAAGAAGCAAGAAGTGAAACACGAATAAGTGGACATTTAAAGTAGCAGTTCATCAGACTGATGTCGGTCTTACTTACATTTGAAGTTATTATGATGTGTTCAGGAATTTCTCAGTAATTTACCTTTGGTGAAACCACAACCTGACATATTATATTTTACAAAGACTTGTGATTTTTGAATTAAATAATATGGATAAAATAACCATATCAAGTGGCATGATAATATGATAAATTAAATAGCAAATTGACACAACAATTATGTCAATATTCATCCTTTCCATAAAGCCAGCATCTCTATGAATGCATTTGGAACATTGCATACATTGACCTAAGTCAATAAAAGGTTTACAACACCTTTTTAATTTCATTCAGAACAGCCGAAATGTAATATAAAAGGTCCACATGCAGGCCCAGGAACACTGCTAAAACAGTTTGTTGTCTGGCTATATTTGATTTGTTTCATCTGTACTTTGTAAAATGTATCCACACTGTGCAGGGACTGGAGCTGTAAATCTTTTGTAAAGTGATGTAAGAGTTCTGTAGTACAGTTTACCAGCTTAATAACATGTTCTTTTAATCCTAAAAAACCAAACATTCAGTTCACAGCAGGTACAGCGTGTAGTCACCAAATTGTGCACGTCCTGTTTTTTCCACATCAAAGTCACTGTAAACATAATGTATCATTTCATGGTGACCCATAATGCTTACATGCTTGAGTAAGCTACACTTTTGCACGGTTGAGTGCATCCCTGTGGCTCTCTGTCTTTTAATCACCTGCAGCCGGTCTCTGCTGTCTATGACATCAAGCAGGCCTCACCACCTCACACGTACCTTCCTCCTAGCCAGCTTCCTTCCATGGGTGTGAGTGCACTGCTCTCAGCACACACACAGCAGAGCCAAGGCATTGATTTCTCTCCTCTTATTTTATTTCAGTACATTTTTTTTATTTATCTCAGCTCTCTCAGAGAGGTGAGGGTTTGCTATATCTAATACGTACAATTATTCAAGTATACATTTTAAACCTCTCATTTGCATGCCTTGGAAACAAGGGGTCTGTAGTCTGGACACTTTGCTACAGTCAGCAGATGGTTAGCTTTTCTTGGCCTACAGAAACTAGCCTGGCTTAGTAAAGCTCACATATTAACACATTATATCTAGTTTGTTTAATTTGTGCAAAACTATTAGGTAGAGTGACTTTCTTAGAATTTGTTACCATAGAGATAAAGCTAGGTACTTCTGCTAAACTTCAGCCAGCAGCCCATTAGCCCAAATACATCTACTAGTAAATCTGCCAATCTAGAGTCTATAGAACAATAATAAGAACAGCCATAATTTATATTATTTTGGTTTTAATTTATAATTGTTTCTATTGTCAAATAATCAATTGCTCATTTTCTTTGTAAAATATCAGAAAATCAAGAAAAACATTAATCACAAATGACTGAAGTCCAACCATCCAAAACACACACACACACACACACACACATCTGTGTCTTTTAAATTGCACCCGCCATCTATCCAAACAGCATCAGCAACAGAGCAGAACCCCAATCTCGTTTTCTGCTTGGTTCATCAGATTCTCAATCAACAATCTGACAAGCAGAGACATAATATTAACACATTTGTATCAGGAGAAAATGAACCTCTGTCATGTTTTATTCATATTTACCCAAACGAGAGGCTTCAGGACAAAGTTCTGTTTTACTGAACAGATGTTACATTTGCTGACATAAAATGAAAGCAGCTTAGTTATGGTCTGTTCTATCTCAACTGGTCCCAAACTGGCACAATTTGGGTCAAGAAACAGAAGCAGAAAAGAGAAAAATCATTGGGATCAGGGCCCAACAGCAGGAAGCTGAGGAGGCAGTGAGTCTGGATTAGGCTGGGAATATCATAGAGTTTAGTTTTTGTGTCGTGACTTATCAAAATTCAAGCAGCACTCTATGTTAAATTATTAAAAAAGCTTTGTTTTTATGATGCACTCTCGTGGGTCTGTGCTTTGCAGCTCAAAATGATCTCCACAGTCATTCCTTACAAGCTCACACCTTACACCTACTGTTCTATTCTCTTTCTAAGCTCTGTGTCTTGGGTTTCCCTTATCTTATAGCTGGTGGTGGTAAAGGTTTTTCATCTTACTTATAACAGATTATATGAGCTTGTCACATCCTTGACCTCCAGATCTCAAGAGGTTTTGCAGTGGAAACACACAACTGTGTGAGCGAAATGATAAGCATTGTTTTTTTTCTGTGCATCTCAAAATGTCGAGACTGTCCTAACCCCCTACCCGTCACACACACGTACAGATGTTACACTCTGAACCACCATCCCCCAGCCGTTTGTTAAGTCTTGCCATGAGAAAGTGACTGACAATGGCTGGAAATCAACTTTAACAAAGAAGGCAGTGATGGGTGGTGTGTGGGGGAATGTCTTTTGTGTGTATGTTTTAGTTAGGAAAGTGAAATCTAAACATTTCACCAGTGTTAGCATTCACACTTACTGCCTGTCCACAGATATGACACCGTGAGCAATACAGAATGAGCAGCCCATACGACAGAAGGGGAAAAACACGTTATTTCCCAAATCTTTGCTGCTTCGTGTTTTGAATGTAGAACTGTGAAACTCCACTGTTGACAACATGAATATACAAGTAGAGTCCATATTTGTTCCACGTCTGTCTAAATAAGGTTTCTGTAGAAATCTAACATGTTCAGGCCTTGTTTAGTTTCATTCAAGCACTGATTCAAAGAGAGAACGACTTTAAAACATTAATTTCTTAAAATTTCACAGCTTTGGTCATTTTCATTTTCTTGATTCAGACATTTCAAATGTATTAGAAGCAATAAAAAGCAAATATTAGAAGACAGTAAGTCATGATTACAAGATGATTTCAAATTTTTTATACTTGCCGTTTTATTTCACTTTTGTGCTCTAATTCAAAACAATACGTAACATTTTTAGCTGATTATACAGTATTTTAGATTAAGAATCTACATCTGCAAAGAAACTAGTAACTAAAGCTGTCAAAGAATGTAATGAAGTAAAGAGTACAATATTTCCTCCTGAATTGTAGTGGAATAAAAGTAAAATGGAAATGGCCTACTTAAGGGACCTCAAAATGTTACTTAAGCAGAGTACTTGAATAAACTGACACCTGTGAACATAGTTACCTATGGATAAATATTGGCAAACGTTAGCTAAATGTAATAAATAAATGGTGGTAGCACAAATGCAAACTTGACCAAACCTAAATATCAACAATTCAATTATGTGAAACTTGTAACAAGACATTTTGTTTTATATCATTAAGAATATTTTAAAACATTACAGTGTAAAATCAATTCAAATGATCACATGTAGAAGATGAGGGATGGTAGTGAAATTGACAGCACATACTTATCACAGCTTATCAACACATTATTATTATTATTGTTGTGCTGCTATAATGAATTCAGAAAAGTTACAGAAATCACTATTCAGAACAGATGAACAACAGATCAGACCTCTAAGTTTACACAAACTGACTAAACCTTTAGAGATCATAAATAACAACTGTGAATGCCACATTGCTTTGGGGCAAAATCAATTATTTTGACAAAGACAAACTTCATGTACCACTGAATGGATGCGTTGCCAATACTACACATGCATTTGTAACGTGGGCGTCCAAATCAGAACCTTAACCTCGACAGTTTCCTGTTCCAAAAATGCAACATGTGACTAGGATCTCCACTCAGCCGAAAGCTGAAGTCACAATCCACATCTCTACTTTTACTCTCTTCTGCTATTCTGAGCACAGGTTTGAAGCTGCAACGCAGTAAAGATATTTATGAACAAAATATTCCACTGAGAGCCCGAATCATCAAGAGGCGCTCCAACAGAGATGCACATCCCATCGCCTGCTAATTCAGACAGTGTCTTAATTAACGTCTGGCTTGACAGGAAGCCAGCTGTTGACATAAAACCTCCTTTTTGAGATTGCAGGAATTGAGCAGTGAGGGGTGTAACCAAACAGAACAGCTTATGAGTTCCTTATGATTTACAACTAGTTTTCTTGACAATGTGTGTGAATTCAGCCAAGTAGCTTAAATGAAAAATAGCTTAAATTATGTTATACATCTTCACCAACATTACATTTTATCCTTTTGGGACATAACATCACTTACAGCATTGTCAAGCTGGCACAGAAATGTTGACTTTCTGTCGCTGTAGGGGAAAAAGGCTCCGTGGTCGTATGCTGGAGTCAGGTGTGTCAAGTAAAGACTGGATTTTCTGTGCATGTCATTGCAGCTTTAAAACCAGCTGTTAGGAAAATTACATACAAATGACATTAACTTCTCACAGCCACAGTGGAGCTTCTAACATGCAGGGTTGCATAAACCAGCTGTAACAGCTTCATTTATGTCTTGAAAATGTAATTATCCCGCTGGGATGAGTCCCATGCACACACACAAACCCTCGTCTCAACATTTCCTTATAGGTAACCAGCCTGCTTTTACAGCTTAATTAATATTGACAGTCAGAGGTGCTTATCACCATGACACATTGCCATGGAAACAGTATCTCACCAGCTGTTAAAAAGGGGTTCATATTAAAGTGACTGCATGTTGTAAGATTGTAAATGTCTGCAAGCATACAGTGATACACAGCGGGGATGCTGGGTGTACAGGTTTATCTTAGTATTATACAGTCACCTCCTGTAGGCTTTAAGGTGTCAGACAGGTATTGTGTCATCCGTTGATACCAGCTGTACCAGGTTTTCCCAGATGTGGCATCTTGAGGGACCCACCACCAGCTTCCTGTAGAGACGATGTCTGTGCAATGTGTGTGTGTGTGAGGTGGGACTGGTAGGGTGGGGTGTTATTTGGGAGATTCCTATACTGATGCTGTCTCATTGTGTTATTCCCTGCCATCTATACAGGAGCATCAGACAGTAAGCTGAGGGGGTAAAGAATAGTCTAGTACTGACCTGCTGTGTCTCACAGTATGTGCGTGACAACAGTGCGTACACACAAAACAAATGTCATGATCTGCACATACAAATAATACTATCATTTATATTTGTTCTGAAATAGAAACAAATGTAATGGGGCCATAGTGATAATGCCGGCGACAAAAACGACAACAATGAAACCCCAGTGTCTGTTTTCAGTAAGCAGCTTCATCCTGTCACCGCCGACATTTACGCATCGCTATGCTGATGCATCATGACCAACATACGGTAAATGTTGTGGCCGTGCAGCCTCGCCCCTTCATCCTCCCTGTGCGCGCACGCACACACACACACACACACACACACACACACACACAAACACACACACACACACACAAACACTCACCACACCGAGCCGTAGGCTCCGGACCCCACCGGCGTCAGATTCTGGTACCGCTCCGGAACCTCCCACACAGTCTTGTTCAGCTCCTGCCGGTAAAAACCCGGTCTGGCGGACATTTCTCTGAGCCGGGCACAAAACACGACAGAGTGAGCAAAACGGGAAAAGGGGAAGAATGGAGATGAAGGCAGGAGATCGGTAGATGGGACCGGAGGCGGGAGCCGCTGTGTGCTAAGCAAGCTGCTGCTGCTGCTCCACACTCCGCACCGGCCACTGACACTCTCTCTCTCTCTCTCTCTCTCTCTCTCTCTCTCAGCCCCGTTCACCCCCTGGCCACTCTGCCAATAAGTAGATAAGACAGACAATTATTATTAATAATGATAATCCATCAAAATCCATTATCCATTATTTTTATTATATAATATTATGATTACACATACCGTGTATAACATACACAAACTATTTCTAGTCCGTCTGGGAAAAGTGAGTAGGTTTTAATTAAAGCTGCAATAATATAGTTGTGGCCGCTAGAGGGCAGAAGAACTCCACATAGACAGACAGAAAGACAGACAGACTGTTAACAGTTACTCAGTGACACCGTGACAACATGTATTCAATAGAAAAGGAAAAGAAAGTGGACTGTAAAGATCAAACTGAAGCCACACAGTTGTTCTGATGAGGTTCAGGACGACAAAGTGTCTGTAATGATGATGAGGAGTACGTCTGAAGAAGGTCGCTCACTCTCACTGGAAATGGATGAAGACACAGAAGGAGGAACAGTTCATAACCTCCGACAGATGAGGTGTTTGTCATCGTATCATTTCAAACACATTTCTACTGATCTTTGTGAATCAGAGAGTTCACTCTTCATGCTGTCTCCTTTGTTCTCAACTCGTCTCCTCGATCTGAAACAGAATCACACAGACAGAGAAGAACATTTAATAACTTCTTCAACATAAAGTTAAAATACAAATGTATTATTGTGACATTTTAATAATAACATAAAAATTTATATTTATCTTTTTATTTGAGAGGGTTCACTCTTCATGTTATCTCCTCTGATCTTTGTTTATTTTCCTCACTTTCTCTCTCTTCCCTAAAAGACAAATGACAAACAAGGAGAGTTATGAGTTAATAACTTCAGCAGTCATAAGAATCATTTTTCTGTATCGGAAATCTGATAGAACCATAGAATAAATGTATATTTATCTTTTTATTTGAGAGGGTTCTTACCATAGACGTCGTTAGGTCTATTTTGGGGGAGCTGAAACCCCCCTAAAATTATAGTATAGTATTTTATAATTACATATACATACATATATATCACTGAGCGCAGGTATTCACTTAACAAATAAAAGCAAGACTATGAATTGAAATAAATAAGTCTAGATATAGTTATTATCATTTTGATTAAAATGATCGTACTGGTTGTTTAAGCTGCTGTAGGTAGTCTGCGGGCACTAGGACCCAGGAGGAAGCTACATGTCGCTGCTTGTTTGCAGAGTTGTTCAACAGAACGAAGCGGTCAGAGAATCACTTCATAGTCTGATACTGTGAGTAGGTGTCAATGACTGTTAATTGCTTAACTTTAATTATGTTTCCTTAAGTCCAGCCCGCAGCTTCGGTTTTAAAAATGTATTATTTATGGCAATTGTCCTTTTCATTTGTTCACTCACGCTGTGAGGCTTAGATTTCGTTACAGTGCCATTTACAATGATAATTATAACAATGAAAATAAAATAGTTATAACAGTGCATGTATGTTTGTATGTTAATCCTACTGTAAAAAAAAAAGTATGAGGACATGCCTGGGACTCTTCACATAACCAACTCTGGTCCTCGTTAAAATAGTTTGGACACTCCTACTTTAAGTGAAAGAAAAGGTGATGTTGTTGTTGGGTATTTTAACACTAATTTAGCAGCAGTTGTCCATCTTTCTTCTTGTATGTTGACAGAATATCAGTGCTCGCATAATGCTGTTGTTATAATCGGTTCTTGAACAACTAATGAATAAACTAATGATTGCAATGCACCATTATGTTCTCTTCTGTCTTCAGCTGCATAGAGAAATATCAATGGTAGGCAGAAATAACTAACCATATTTGGAAAGACACCAAGCAAGAAGAAAGAGGAGTTAAACTA
>JAUMHL010000016.1:4690739-4705049 GCA_032362345.1 Sandelia bainsii
AGAATAACAGTCCCACAAAGTGAGTCCTCCTGCTCAACAAGAAATAGAATAGTGAACTTGGTATACTTGCGACTGATAAACACAGCATTCTGGTTTTAGCATATAGTTCCTAGCACAGCTGTGTACAAGTGAGAGCCCATAGCTGTTGGATAGGCTCCTTTTTTGTTGTTTTTTGTTTTTTATTATTGAACTGGATTTGGTTACTGAATCGCTGTAAGTAAAGAAAAACTGTTAAAACTTTCTCTCTACAGTTACTTGCTTCTCCTAGACTCCTACAATATACATGAAAATGTTTCCAGTTCTTAAAACAAAAACATGAAACTGTACATAATACACACAAATTGTATAAATAAATACATGATGAAACTATAGGAGTACTCCTGTTCAGATTTGAATATAAATGACTATAAGTTAATTACAAATAACCAGTTTAAGTCACTATAAATAACGTGTTGGTATACTATAACTCCTACATGAGGCTTGTGAAACAGTTGTGTTGAGATCTGTTAAAATGCTTTACTCGCATATTATGCATCAAAATTGCCCTTTTGTATAGACATTGTGCAACAGCGAAAGTAGCTGGTACATAATAGCAATAATCTTGCTTATTACTTAAATGTTTACAATACTGCTACTAGTAATAATAATAACTTTATATATGAAGCCCTTTTCAAACAAAGTACAAAGTGCTTTACAACTGAAAATAAGCAGAAAATTAGCACACAGCAACCATCACAAACACAAAATAAAAATGTAGTTAACATAAACAATTTAAACCAGAAGAAGTATCTCATATAGAAGGAGAAAAGGCAATTTTATAAAAATGCGTTTTAAGATGACACCACTGGCTCAGGCGCTGGCACTCACAATCAGCATCACAATTGGCTGAGACTAGGTGAATAACTGGGTTAACTAGCCTTTCAACAATATGAAATAAGAGTCAAGGATTGTGACAATTTGCAGAAATAACTTAAGCTCTAAAAAAAGAGGTTCTAGCATCCGTCACCATTATATTATAAAACAAAACCTGTTCCTTCCTCAACATCAGATGAAACTGGAGCCCAGATTTCTTCCATTTACGTTCTGTCCTCTTACATTTGTCATTCAGCCAGTATGGTTTCCTAGTCAGTGGGTTAGGTTTTAGATTTGCAATCTACGGTTGATTTCATTAATACAGGCAAGTTCAAGGGATGCCTTATCAACAGAATTAAACAGAGTACAAAACATAAAGGGACTGTGCTCATTAAAAACATGTAAACATTTAAAACAAGGACAAACCATGGTTACAGCCTGAAATTTATAATTAAAAACAATAGCAGTGTGGTTGAATACAAATACATACAAATTATTCACAAATGATATCCCCAGAGTCAGACTATCCACCACTTGAGTTTAGCCACATAAATGTTGGTAAACCTGGGGTTTATGGGGGTACCTGGTCCCATAAATCCTCAGTAACAGTAGTCAGAAGAGGGGTCAACTAATCAGCAGAACAAGGAATTTTATCCTCTAGTAATTAATTCAGTTAAGTTCTCCTGGACCAGTAACTATGGTATCAGTCCGCCTCTCTGCTCACTGGATCTAGTACAGTGTAGAAATTCTCCCCTCTCGCTACATTATTTTCTAGATCAGGGCGGTAGTAGTGTCAGCTACAGAGCAGTAATAACAGATCAGTAGTGAGACACAGACACCTGCACCTCATTAATGTCTCCTCAAACAGTCGAATTCCAGGGAGCACTAGCTCCACAAAACCCTCTATGAGAGAAAAATCTGTAATTTTGGAAAAGTCGACAAGCTCCTAAAGGCTTCAACAAACACACTGATACCTTTTTTGTGAGGTAATTCAAATAAATTAGGGTTTTGAGGCCATTTAAAAATAACCCTCGTCTCTGATTTGGAGGAAATTTTTGAGAGTCTGGAGAAGACAGTTGGCAGTAGAAAGAACAAAAATCACATCAAATAGATACATCACCGTCCACTCACAACTCATGCTAATCAAATAAAATGCAAGTAGCAAACACTGAGGGCAGTGACTTACTTCCTACATATCTCTCATGTCGTTTCTACTTACCTTTTCCCTACCATCCACCACTCTGACCCACAGTGGAGTGTGAGAGAAGTCTGACTGTTAATGTCTGCATAGATGGCCATGCATGGACTGACACAGGAGGAAGACACAACTCTCTCTGACAGCATGTCAGCTAAATCTACTGAGAGTTTACAGCAGAGCCAAAATCTAATTTGTCAATGTGGTCTTAAGGATTAAAATGGTCTGTGTCTTTCTGGGCCCTGTGGCTTTGCCCGGCAAATTATCTGGAAATTTACGTCCATTCAAAAGCAGACTTGATGCTGTCCTGGAAGTCTAACATGCCTGGATTTTTTATTTTGAACTGAACTTTTATTTTGTGCTGAAAGTTTAAAGCCTGAAGAACAAAATGTGTGGAACTATCCAAAAACTGTAGAAACACTTTGATTCAGTTCAAGATGAGGACAGAAAGTGTGACTTGTGTGATTTTGATCAGGTGAAGAATGAAATGCATTTTATATTTTATTGTCCATTTTATCATCATCTTCAGAGAACACTTTTCCTGATTATAGCAAGTTTATTCTACTTTCAGACCACTGTTTTTAATAATAACATCTCTCCTGCTGACTGACTAAGGCTATGGAGAAGAATAAGGTGACCCTCTTTTTTTTATTATTCCATTATTAATTCCAAGTTCCACTGGTATCAAAACTGCCTCAGAGCATGATGCTACCACCACTGTGCTTAGGATTTGGTGCAGTGTTCTTGAGATTGAATCTTCTGCATCTTTACTCTTCCTGGGCGAGGATACATTTGGTCATAGTGGCAAAACAGCTGAACTTTTGTCTCATCTTCTGTCACTGATGGCGGCCATCCCGTCCCTATGACCTCAGTTATAAACATATAGAAGAATTATCATCTTTCTGACAGTTTCAACAAAAACTGGAAAATTACAACCTTATAAAAACTGAATTTCTGGCAAAACTACTGTATTGGATTGCATCAGATTGTACAGATGTACCTAATAAAGTGACCAAATGACAATAATAAATAAAGTCTACAAATGAAAACGTTTCTGTTGTTTGTGACAACACACTTCCAGCAAGTCATCAAGGTTAAAACTTTGCCTTAACTGTGCAGTGAAATTTACTTCCACTGTACAAGAAAAAAACATAGACAGGGAATCATAAAAAGTCGTCTGTAGTTATTTTTGAAAGAAGATGATAACAACTTGGAGGACTTTAATATTTTAAAATGTCAAAAAATATCTCATAGTGGTAGTAATGTGTTGGTGTACTTTAAAAAAAAATGAAAATTATTATTATTATTATTAATTAAAAAATACATTCATCCTTTAATTTCAAAATTAGACTAAACTGTCAAAGTGTCCAACTTCGAGTTATAATGACTATATGTTAAATATAAATGAACAGCTGTTGGCTTTAAAACAAAGAAATAAAAAAATATATTTTAATATTTAGTTTGTGTCAGTGGACGTGTTTGAACCACGTCTCTAACGTGTCGCTGTAGTCAGGGTGATGATCAGTGACGTGGTGACGTGCTGATATAAAGGCAGAGTCCACTGTTGTGACGTCATTCTGCACCTGAGAGCTGACAGGAGCTGAACTCTGTGAAACTACACAGTTAATAAAACAACATTTGAAGTGTGAACATCTTCACAATACAACTGTCCAAGTGTCAAACATGGGTCGTTTCCTTCGTGAGAAACGTCGTTGTCGTCCTGAACATCATCAGGATAAGTGTCAGGACTTGTGCTGCATCTGCTATTTGTCTCTACTAAAGTTACTGTGTGTGTTTGTGTCAGCACATTTTATGATGTGACATGTAAAACTAAAAATAAGGTTCACCACACTAACCAGAGCCCTTATTACATGTATAACATTAACATCACAGATATATTAATTCTCACACAGATCATCTGTCTAAGTTTGTCTTGGCCTTGAACTTTTCATATCATAAGGAATGAATTAGTTTATAATTAGGTGCAAGTCCACCATCTGGTGGAGTGAACAATCCACTCAGAAATAAATAATTTTAGTGCAAATGCAACAAAGGTTATTTGTTTTGGTAATATCCCTGCATTTCTACATAATCATTCTTGTTGCATCCATCGGAAAGAGAAATTTTGGAGGTGTCAGGATTTTGAGTTGAAGTAATATAGTAAGTGTATATTAAATCTAGGAACGGTGTTTGCAATATTGCACTGGGTTACACGTTAATGTTTAGCACTCTGGACTCTGAATCCAGCGATCTGAGTTCAAATCTCAGTTGGACCTGTTTTAGATGTTAACTAGTGCGGGTTCACATCATAACATATGTGTTTCTACTTTTCCTTATTTATTTATGTATTTCAACATTTCTATATGTATGTTTTTCTCTGGCTGCATGCTAATTGTGTGGCTGGTTTTAACCCACCCCAGACTAAAGCAGGATTGGTCAAACTTCAGACTCACTTAATGTGCTCTTTTCAACAAGATTTCTTTCATCTTAAACATTTATAAGTCATCTAACACTAACCCTGAAATCCAAAGTTTACCCAACTTCTGTGAGTGACAGATAGTGTCAAAGCTCCATTGTTTTTACAGACCACGTTGATCGTCTTAGCAGGACGCTAGCTGATTGGCGAGCAGGTGTGTGAGGGGGCGTGTACTGATGTCAATCAGAGGCGGAGCTAATCAAACAGCTGCGGAGGAAATTTAGTGGCGTTTATTGACGCACGTGAAGCAGCAAACAGCAGAGCGCTGTGGGTCCTGATGCTTCACCTTTTCAGGTGCCATCCACTGTGTTTTGGCGGAACAGTGGGCTGAAAGTTAAGGAGGCAGCTGAGGTTGTTTTGTAATAATGTTTGACCTGAAGAAGAGGAATAGTTTGACTTTGAACTGCAGCCGGGAGACGGAGGAGTTCAGAAGGGCGGCGGTCAGACGGAAGGTTAGAGGTGCTGTGGTGGACTGCCACGCCTCGCATACAGGTGAGTTGCCTTTCAGAAGGAAAGTTTTTATACCGATGCTTCAGTCCACATTTCGAATAATAAAACAACATTTCACGAACCAACTATATAAACTGAGGGTTTTGCCTCCTACTGTCCTGAAGAGGGTGATCAGGGCAGTGAGTAAGGGCATAAAGTCTCCTTGTGCTTGGCCTTTATCTGTACATGCTAGTTCCCTTTTTTTCTGTTTGTGTATATAAGACCTTTGTGTGCTCTTGTTGTGTTGTGTGCAGTTGATGCCTGTAACCTCTTGTGGGATTACTGCTTCGAAATCTCTTTCCTGTTATTTAGCCTGGACTTTGCCTGTGGCCTTTGTCAATCCCTCACACACACACACAGACACAGACACAGACACACACAGACAGACAGACAGACAGAGTCTTTCTGTTCAGTCACCCCACTCTTTTTACACTGTATGAGCATGTTTGCACCAATGGTACTGCAGGATACAGGGTTCAGCAGTACAACCCATCACTCCAACAACTTGCAGTATATAATGCAAATGATTCTTTGGCTTGATGTGGGACTCAAAACAAGCATAGTAACAGAAAGTAAAGGAAAAAATGACTTTTCCTACTGACATATTTCCAATAAGGACTTTAAAAAAATGTAGACAAAGGCTACTTTTCAAACATCAGGATAGGTATTAATCCATATACCTTTCTGAGTGCAGTTTAAAAAATACTTAATACTTTAAAGGAATCACTTGATGTTTTGAGACACTTATCCTTGCGGAGAGTTGGATGAGAAGATCAATATCATATATGTATTGTATTTTTGTATCTATATGATTAAATGTGAAGCTACAGCCATATGAGGATTGGTATAATTTACCATGAACACTGGGAAGAAACGGCTAAACTGGCTCTGTCCGAAGGGAAGAAATCCCCTTTAGACACCTTTTAAAGTGCTGTAAATCACAAAATATCCTTTGGTTTCTGTACAGATTAATCAAACAAAGTGTAAAAACAAGTTTTATCTGGAGTTATGACCAGGAATAAGCATATTTCCCAAAATACTGAGCTATTCCTTTTTAAGATTGATGAATTTTCAATTATCTAGTCCCCCTGAAGTTTTGTGCCTTAACCAGATGTCAGTGTTCTCTAAATGCAACCTATGTAGCAGTGATAGTACTCTCAGTTAATTAATTTAATGTTGCCTCTCAGACACTGACATAACTTATAAATTGTAAGGGTAGGAAATCTTGGACTCTGTGGTGAAATAAACAGAAGTGAGAAAGTAGCTATTTATGCTGTTGAGAAAGTGACCACATGACCAACAAATCTGTTACACTTCACTAAAGCCAGTGGAGGTGAATTGGAAAGCTTTAATTTCTTAGCCGAGTAACAGATAATCCTGCATAAGTTTGGAAGTAAACTGCAAGTAAGAAAACAATATGTTACACAATTTGAAAGTTGTGAAGGATGAGAGTCATATAGTCGGTATAGTGGTTTCCATTAAACAGGAACAAGTACTGTGATGTGTGTACTTTATTTACTGTTGTTTACTGTGCTTTACTTATGAATATTCTTATTAGCTCGAAAACAAAACTGGAGCAAGCTAAGCATAAGTAACATAAAGCTAGTTTTTGCTTTTTGGAGACCATGACATTTTTCAAGTAAACTGTGAATAAACTGGTGGATATTGGTGTGTGGGGAAAAGTTTTTTAGTGACACTCAATTAATTAATATTAATTAATATCAATTAATATTCATTGTTGGTGAGGAGCTAAAGGGAAAATGCCAAAAGAATTCCTTTGGAGTTGGTGTCAAACTTTCTTTTCTTTTTTTGAATTTTCTGAACTCAGCATAAACAACGGGCACATATCTGGGCTCATTTTTTCAAACTTTATTTCAAAATTGTAGCCAAAATTCTAACATTGAAAGATTTTAGGGACATTTGCACAATGACTTTGCAAGACATTGCGATGTATCCACTTCTTGTAATGGTGCAACAAAATAAATGGATATTTTGTGTTTCAGTATGGTTCAATAGTGACTGTAACTGGGGCTATATTTGCAATAGGGTCTGTGGATCAGAGGTAAGCTCTAAGGAAGTTCATGAAAGAAGCCCAACATTTACTACTGCGTTGTTTCTCTTTGCAGGCCCTACTAAACCTGCTCCCTACCAGAGCCCTCTGAGAGCAGGACAAGATCAACCCCACAGTCCCACTACAGGAAAATTACTGTCTCACCAAGCTATTGGTACAGTGGAAGATCACAGTCCTAACAGAGGCATTGGAGTCTCTGTTTCCTGTGTCAGTCCAGGACAGAATTGCTTAGGCTCCCCTAGTCCTGTCAGAGGAGATGGGAGCAGTTTATTAAATGGAGTATCTGGTGCATATATCAGCCCTACCACACACACTCAGAGGATTCCAGATCTTGCAAGCAGTCAATTTTTGGGATCTCCAAGTCCAGGCAAAAGAGGCTTTCAGAACTGTAGCCCTTTGATGGAAGGAGAGCACAGCTCTGGGAAGTTGACCCCAAGAAACCATAGCTCTCTAACAGGAAAACTGCGCACCCCCAGTCCTGTTCAGGGGAGGATGGGCAGCTACACCCCTGTAAAGAGCTCTAAATCTTGGCTACGACTGCACAGAATCTCAAGCAGCAAGCTGAAAGGACAGGAGAGGAGAGTGGGGAAATCTCTGAGTGTACCTGATCTGATCGTGTACTTGGATGAGAGCAGGTAGGATTTTTATTTGGTCCATATTTGCACTTTGATTAACAGAATATTTCAGCACATACATAAATACACTTTCTATTTACAGGATTCCCACTGAAAAGGCTGAACAATCTTCACTGAAACTGCTGCAATCACCCAACTGCAATCAGCCTGACATCACTTTTAAAACGCCAACAAGCCATAGTCGAAGTCATACAACAGATGGAACTCATCTATCAACCAAAGGCAAAGAATATTCCCCAGGAAAATGTAATGTCATAGTGCAGGGGACAGAATGTCTAGTAGTGAATGGTAAGGAAGTAAAAGACAAAATGGAAGAAGGCAAGATACCCTTAGGTTATGGCTCCCAGTTTTCCTGCCGGTGGATTCAGGCAACTGTAGATGATGGGCAGATTCACAAGGAGACTAGAGATGAACAAAATGAGGAGGAGATGAGGAAGGCGAGTGGGGGAAGCGAGCCAAAAGATGAAGAGAACACAGAGCTGAAATTATACAAGATAGCCAATGAACTCCTGCAGACAGAGAGGGCCTATGTGGCCCGTCTCCACCTCTTAGACCGGGTCAGTGGCTGCCTCCATGTGTCCAGTGTTGTTTTGATAGAAATTATTTTGACCTTAGTTTTTCTAGGCATAGAAAGATAATGGATATTATTTGTTGACATGGACATGTTGCTGTAGTGGCAGATTTATACAGAGCCTATGTTGTGTAGAAGACCAGTAAATGTAAAACTAAGGAGTGTATTATGGTTATTATTATGTATTACGGTATTATGTCTCACCACAGGTGTTCTGCTCACGCCTGACAGAAGAGGCAGGTCGAGGCTCGTTTCCTCCTGAGGTGATAAGAAATATCTTCTCCAACATTTCCTCCATCTACTCCTTTCACAGCCAGTTCCTGCTGCCTGACCTGGAAACCTGCATCAGCCACTGGTGGGTGTTCATATCACAAACTCAGACAACATTCAGGACGTCCCTAACAGTAACGCTGTCTTTTAGAGCAGACCCTCACTTCTTACTTTCCCCCTTTAACCAAACATAGGTATGAGAGCCCAGGCCTGGGTAATGTTTTGCTTCGACACGCACCCTTCCTGAGGATGTACGCAGACTATGTCAGGAACTTTGATCAGGCCATGGTGCTGGTGAGGACATGGACTGAACGCTCCTCTGCTTTCAGAAACATCATTCAGGACATCGAGGTAAAATCAGTATTTATTCATTTGCACCTAAAAGTACAGATGTGTGAGCAGAACATAATGTATGTGTTGTCTTGTTTAGCGTCAGGGTGTGTGTGGCAGCCTCACTCTACAGCACCACATGTTGGAGCCGGTTCAGAGAGTTCCCCGTTATGAGATGCTGCTGAGGGATTACTTAAAGAAGCTGCCTGAAGATAACCCAGACTATAAACTTGCTTACAGTAAGTAGACAGTACCAGTGTCTTTATCTCAGTCTATTGATCTCATCACAATGTGCACTCACTCCTCTCTCTCTCTGAAAGGTTATGTCTTTAGTGAGCACCATAAGTGTCTTAATTTGTTTTCTTCTACAGAATCCTTGCAGAATATTTCCATGGCAGCCACCCACTCAAACAGTGCCATCCACAAAGCTGTACGTTAACATAACAACATGTAACATCATTTGCCAGATTTTATTATATTGTATTATATTTCAAAACTGGTCCTTATACGGTTGTGGGAACAATACCTATCGTATGATTCCTCCATGCAGATCAGTTTTATTGTTTTCTCACCATCTTTCGTTTCTTTTAGGAGAAGCTGAAGCGGCTGCTGGAGATCTATGAGATGGTTGGAGATGAGGAAGTTGTCAACCCGACCAACGAGTTTCTCAGAGAAGGTCGTCTGCTTAAGCTTGCTGCCAGGAACACATCTGCTATGGAGAGACACCTGTTCCTGGTTAGAACACTGATTTTGATATAAAGGTTCTTCTGCATCTTTGGGTATTTTTTTCTGAGACATTAAATATCTGTCTATCTTTATACCCATCACTCACGTTTCCTTTTACCTTCCGTCATAAGAAAACCAAAGTTTAAACAGCTTTTGGCTTAAGCACGCTAGTTAAGAGCACTTTAAAATGTTCTTCTTAAATGAATTGGAGTTCATAAAAGAAATAAGTAGTAAGTAAGTAAGTAATAAGTAAATTATTATGTACAAATTTTCTTCCACAGTTCAACAACTTTTTGCTGTGCTGTACTCCCAAGTTCAGCTTAGTTGGGCAGCGCTTTACTGTCCGGTGCAGGATCGGAGTTGATGGCATGCAGGTACAGCAGGCCACCAATGAAGATCATCCATACACCTTCCAGGTCTCTGGAAAGGAAAAGACCCTCGAGCTGCAGACCAGGTGTGTGCACTGTGTAAGGGCTCTATATATAATGCCTACTGCAACTTAGGAATTCTTATCTGTGCCCAGGTTATGTTTATGGTCCTGGTAGTCGGAAGGATATTAGATATTAGACCATGAACCAAAGTTTTGATGTAGATCAGGGTCTACATTTTAACATAACATTTTTGTGCAGCCTCTGCATATGAACAGTACCTTCTAGTTATGAAATATATTTCATATTTCAACATGATTTCCACCTTAAGTGTAATTATTTTTTTTATCTTTTTAAGCTCTGGACATGACAGAGATGAATGGATAAAGGTACAAGGGTAGTTTTATTTGATGTTTGGTGCAGCACATTAAATATTACTTAAATGAGGAAAATGGTCTCAATTTGATCTTATTTGCTCTTACTCCAGGTGATTCAAGGAGCTATTGATGAGTTTCAGAAGAAAAATGAAACCTTTAAATTGGCTTCCAAAGAACTTGATGTAGAAGAACCAGTAAGTTTGATTAAAAAGTGTATTACATAAAGTAGGACCAGAAGGGAGATGTGTGTATTTATATAAAGTGCTGCTTGCATATGTTATTACAGGCAGAGGAACTTGGTCGACGAGCCCCTCGCTGGATCAGGGATAACGAAGTGACCATGTGTATGAAATGCCAGGAGCCTTTCAACACATTCACAAGAAGACGTCACCACTGCCGAGCCTGTGGCTTTGTGAGTGATACAATGGCTTAGTGGCAAACACATTATTTTAGGATAAAATGGCAGTGATGGTTTCTCTGCTCCCCAGGTGGTGTGTGGGAAGTGTTCAGACAACAAAGTGGCTTTAGAATACGACGGTAACAAGCTGAACAAAGTGTGTAGATCCTGCTACTCCATCCTGACTGGTCAGAAAGGGGACAGACAGGGGGGCAAGAAAAGAACAATGCTGGAGGTGAGCCTGGTTTTCTGAAGGTTATGACAACAGTTAAACTTTCATCTATTGAAATGATACTGCCATTACTGGTATGCAGAAGTACATATACACTTCCACATGTCTTCCTATTTTACAAACCAAATCTAAATACTGCACATCCATTTTAATTTAATTACATCAACTGGAGTCACAATAACAAGCTTGCAATGAGGCAGTGGTTATTAATTTAAAGGCACTGTGTTTCATTGTGTGTTGTGCCATAGCTGGAAACCTCTCCAGTGCCCAGTAACAGTGTAACGAGTGGTTTTCACAATATGGTGACAACGTTAGATCTGGCAACAAGTGTGGTCTGCCAGCAGGAGTGAGCCGCCAGTCGTCTACACTGCTCTACAGGTAGGCTCCATAAAATATGAATAATGCGATATGCTGTATTTGCATTAATTTGTAAGCAGACTATTTCATTTTTATCTTTAAACACAGAGTAATGCTGCCACAGACTTTTCTATTTTGTTGCCACAGTCACTGTCCCTAAGTGGCAGACATGTAGGGCAATGGTCACCATCTGTCATCATCCACTCGTTGAAAAAGGGGAAAGACTGCGAAAATGTTGTGTAATCAACAGCACAGATTCTGAAAGAAATTCAGTGTAGGTCTTTAGAGCTGGTTAAAGGCAAAACCAGAGACAATATGTTGTCAAATGCGAAACCTGATAAAATCAACATTTTTTTACAAGCCTGTTCTTTAGCTTTAGTTTAAGTGATTGTGTTGAGTCAGCAAAAGAAAATAATTTAACTTTGGACCAGGCGTATAATGTATAATTAATAGATCTCCAGAGACGTGTGTATGTACACTGTAGGTGTCAAATAAAAGGACAAACCAACATTACGGGTAGTAGCAAGTTGTTGGTCCAACACGCCTCAAGAACGGCTTAATTGGTCCTTGCCATAGGATTTTAGTGTTTTAGGGATAAACATGAACATTTCAAAAGACAAACACTTCGAGTTTGTCTGAAACCATTCAGTGAATCCTTTTAGTCTCTTATGAAAATATCTGCATTTGTTCTGCTTTCATCTACTGGTTTAATCTGTATTTCCCCGTGATGTGTATTGTAATTCTAAAGATTTATAGAAGACAACTTTTTGGTTTGTTTTGCCACACAGTGGTGATAAACAAAGTGACGCCAATGCATACCCTCTATTAGGACAGAGAGCAAACTTATTTGCTGCCCCACTTTGGGACTGATTGTGTTATAAATGGCACATCTTCAACCTCTGCATCCATCACTCACGTTTCCAGGATGTGAAGTCCCTGACAAGTTAACCTCTTCTGGGCTGCAGTGTGAAGGATTTCCCTCAGAACCACCAGTGTCGGCCCTGCTTCTCTAATCAACCCACACTCTCTTTTGTGCTGTGATGGTCTTCATCTCAAACAGTGCTATGCTGAATGTTTAGCTGTGACAAGCAGGATGCCAGCATGTACAATGACATTACCACCAATGACTCCAGATGTGGCATTGATGGTAATTCCAGTTGTGGAGAGAATTTATCGAGAGGAAGTCATCAGCGGCAACAAGCAAAACCACTACTGAATATTAGGCATGAAAAATACTCATACAAGCATGTTGATGAACATTAAACATCATCCAAAAGAATTCTACTGGTAAAGACAATAAATACATGTAATAAATAAGAATCTAGAAATGGAATTCAGGAATAAATTAATGTACAATATTTGGACTGAGAACTGTTTTCCTTACAAGTGGCTGTGCACTTTATTTTTGAAATGGTTTACAGTAAAATAAATAAAGGTGTTTTAACATGAGTTGGACTATCCCTTTCAACTACAGACATGTTAGCTTCAGCTTTGTACAGGTTGCCTAAGGTGCTGTGATGATGTGTGAAAATATGCTTAAAGTTGCTTCCGTACAGCAGACAGTTAAACACATTACATGAACGTTTCAGTGATACACAGAATCTCAATGGGATCAAATTTGGCGTATAAAACACATTCAGCTGATCCCATTTCTTCACAGGTAATTACAACAATTCAGTATTTCTAATCAATTCACAGCTAAAAAAACATATAAACAATAAAACAATGTAAAAATTAAATGGATAAGGATAATCCTAAAATATAAAATGACGTGGTTTATAGTAGAGTACATCCTGTCATTTTTGTCATATACACAGAACATGGAGTAAAAAAAAAAACACTTATCTTACTGTAGAGTATGTAGCAAAATAACACCAAGACTAACTTGAAGAGAGGTACTTCCATATAGATTTCTTGTTGTATGAAGTTAAATTTACTCTTATAGCAATGATGTGTTGGTTGCTCAAAAAGAAATTCCCCCAAAAAATTGACACCAATGAAAACTGTACCTGATGTGGACTGACGATAATCCTCAATGCAGCTTTAATCAGATAATTCATATTTTTAATATTAACAGACTCGAATGACTGTGAAAGTAGTCACTGTTATTGACAAACTGAATTATCACTGATCTTTACCGCTCTATAGAGCATTTTCAGTCTCTTTTGCTTATGGTATTGTGACCACTTGCTCTCCAATGCTGCTTCTCTTGTCAACCATATTTCCAGCATCAACAGCTTTTTCATTTCCATCCAGAACTAACTAAACAGCAAACACAACTAACAGCCAAAACACCTGTTTCTCAGAAATTGGTGAAGAGGTAAAAAACAGAAGGACTAAAAACATATTGCCATATGAATGCTAATGTTTCTCTGTCCACTGGATGTGTAACTAGGCAATTATTTGCTTATGTATAAGCCATTAAATCTAAGCATAGTAAAAAAGCCAGTTGTTCAGTTGTTCTGCCCCCTAGTGGCCACAAATTGAAGATGGCACCTTTACACCTGCAATAAATGTCTGAGAAATACGTAAATGGCTCTTTAGTTTCTAAATGCTCCACAGTGATCACCGCAAGGTTGCTAACTGTCCATGTCTGGTGTTGAACAAGTAGCGTACATTGTGTTTTTTTGAGAGTGGGGACAGTGAACTGAAACTGTGAAGCTGCAGTCCAGACAGGAATGAGCAAAAGAACTGAAAGTCTCTTTATAGCTGTGAAGTGATCTAGATTCATAACTATGACTGACCCCCTCCAGATTGTTACAGTCATTTGATATAATAATATTATAAAATCTAAATTATAAATGCTTTTAGGTGCTTGCTTCATTTCACAGTAACAAAGTAATTTGTGGTCTCGTGTAGTTTCACTTACACTACTCACAAAAAGTTGGGGCTTTCGGGTGAAATTTCAGGATGAACCTAAAATGCACTATAACCTTTACAGGTGAACTTAATGTGACCTTCCCT
>JAUMHL010000016.1:4705149-4760078 GCA_032362345.1 Sandelia bainsii
GTGTGAACTTTTTACGTTTTCCATAAATTTCACCCGAAAGCCAAATATCCCTAACTTTTTGTGAGTAGTGTATGTGTTGCCTCATGGGTAGAAAACACAAGCAAAATACACTCAAGTGCAACTGTAGTTTTGCTGTAGCAGGAGCTAAAAACACCTTATATGCTGCTAGTGTCTGCATCAAAACTATACAGAGCTTACATGATAGAGAATATTGTCTAAACCCAATCTCTGAGATCTCTTCTGGGGATATAAGTTGTTAAAATAATCAAGTTTATGTATCTGAATCTGAACAACAACTTGTGCCTGTCTTTTCTTAACACAACAGCTGAAAATCGGGCTTTGTGTCATCCATTCGTTATCTTTACAGCCTTAACCTCCTGGTAAGGATCACGAAGGAGCTGGAGTCAATCCCAACTGTCACTGGGTGAAATGCAGCGTCACCAGTCTATCACAGGGTTTGGTTTCAGCTCAGCCCAAAAAAAAGATTATTTTTACTCTTAACATTAAATGAACGGTTCAAACCCACCAAGTTTCCCACTTAAACAGCGGTGGTTACAGACGAGGCTCTATGAGACAAAGGCAGCTTAACCTGCTAGTAATGACACAGCTCAAGAAAGGAGACCCTGATTTGGACGTAGAGGCATAAAAATGGGATGTTTAAATCCAGCACTTGATACAAGAACAGCAACACTTGCAGAGAGTTGGACCCATATCACACTTATGCAGACGCACTGTACATAAAGGAAAAATGAGGATTATTTACAGGAAGGCTACCTCTCTTTCACTTTCATACATGAATCATCAAACCACTGGTTTTATCTTGGAAGAAGTCTTCTGCCATGTTGTAGAACTTACAAGTCTGAATTGCTGAATGTCCCCCATGAAGAATTATTCCTGCCATTTTTACCATCAGATGGATTTGAACTTGTGTTCAAACACAGCTCGGTAAAGCCAAGGGTGAGTAATCCATCTCACGTGCAGATTTATGATTGTGGCTGTGCCGAGCAGAAGTGACCACATTGTTCTTGTTTATAACAGTAGAGTTGATGTTTTTTTCTGCCCTTGTCATCAGGTGAGGGGGCAGAATCATGGTGAAGAAGAACAGAGATATGAAGAAAAAAAAACTTCAGAGATGTTTCTAGAGGCTCAAACAGTGCTGCAGACTCCAAGAAGCCAGTAGTGCAGCACTCAGCCCCCTTTTGATACCAGCAGTGATGAAAGGCGAGAAGGCTGTCTTTTGTCTCTCAGCTGCAGCAGAGCTGCTCCGACACCAGCAGGGTGTCGTAGCCATAAATCTCCAGCAGGTGGAGCAGAAAGAGCCTGTCACTGTGGGGATCCAGACCCATAGCCCTCACACTTTCCTGGGTAAGAGTGGGATCGGAGCTTCCCGCCACCTCGCTAAGGGTTTGGAAAATTCTATTGTTCTGCTCCAGGAAAAACCTGGGTAAGTTAAGATTGAGAAGGCAGGTGAGACAGTTTGTGTATTTGATTTATTTTTTAAATCATTTTGTTGTTTTTTTCCCATAATCTTTATTAATTCTACTGCATGTCTATATGCTGAACAGTAGCAGTAATATCGTTAAATAAATCATGTACTTACAGAATAAAAAGATCCTCTTCACTAGAGACACAGTCTCCATTCTCCTCTTGGGAGTACAGCAACATCTGCCTACACACACAGACACGCACATCATTTCTATCTATTCCTACAGGACTCTTTATACCAATATTTATACCAGGATTAGCAATATATACTTTTGGTTGTTCAACTTTGCAATTCCGTAGCTGTCTTTGGAAGGAAACCACTAGGTTTGAAAAAAATAAAAATAAAGCCATGGTGCTCTGTGAAGTTGTGATTAGGCAAAGTGGTGCTTTTATCTAATGTTAGCAGTTCAAATAATAAGTTTGTGTTAGTAAAGTAACAAAAACTTAGCATTAAACACATCACACAGCTGAGGCTGTGGGAAATCCATTAGTTTTGCACGTGTTTACTCATAAACTACTTTATCCTGTGGGGGACGAGGGGGACTGCACCAAATTTCACAGAAATTCATTCAACAGTTGTTGAGATTTCGGTTTGGACCAAAATGGTTCAGCTAAATGTCTGGAATTTTCCTCAGGATTAAAAAAAGAAACCAACAAGAACATACTTACACATTATATGCTAGTTATAATCTATTGATGCTGTTCTGTAAAGTGCTTATTCAGAATTTAGTTATTCGTGAGTTTGTATGTTTGTGTTGGTTTTGGCAATAATCTTAGTGTTTATGTATGTCAGACAAACCGTCTGAAAACTAAACTTTTTTTCTTAGATTTAAGGTTTTTCTCAATTTTAGTCTGTGAACATAATGGCGTTTTCCTTGTGGTCAGCTGGGTTTGTCAAAATGTACACTGTTGTTAAAGAGAGGGCTTTTTTTAAAACGAGAGAGCATTGTCCTATATCCCGCTCTAGTTTCGCTCCACTACAATAAACACAATTTACAACATTAACATTTGTTATTTAACTTTAACTTCACTTCATTAACTTTCACTGTTGCTGGCTGATAGTGTTCAAATACAAGAGGGGCGGCAAAATTTTTTTTTTTTTAGAAGCTCTCGGGAGCCACATCAAATGAGGTTGAGGGGCCAGATCTGGCCCGTGGCCCTTGAGTTTGACACCTGTGTTCTATTTTGTTGCACCTACCTCTGTTCAGTGAGTTTGCGATATTTCTCTCGGTCTGCAGTGCTGAGGCGGAGCAAAGGCTTCAGGCCTTCTCTGTAGGTCTTTACATTTTGATTGTCTACATACACATCATATAGATCCTTCTTCTCCTCAAAGATCTTCTCAGTAGTACCTAAAGACAAAAACGTACACACAGACACACAGATTTTATATGATTCCAGTCATATTTGCAAAAGATGTATAACAAACCAAGTCCTTGATTAACACTTTTCTAGCATCCACTTACATGCTACGTAGGAGAGCTCATTCTCCAGGGCGCTGATATCGGCCACGTTAACATAGAAGAAAGGGCGGAACTCGGGTACAGCCACGCCGACCCCGGGGATGGAGATGTTTGCCAGGCAACAGCAGCAGTACACTAAGAGGGAAGAGGGGGTGGAGGGCCAAATTGGAAAAAATGATGCATGAATGTGGGAGAAAAAGAGGAACACAGGATGTGAATGTGTGCATGACGGGTGGGCTGTCCAACACTGCTCCAGTGTTCATTCCCTCATATAATTATTAGGTAACGGACACAAAATGAGAGACTGAGACTGACAGCCAATATGCATGAATATCAAAATGTCAAACATTTTTTAATTCTGTCAATAAATTCACATGTTTCTCACCCCTGTAGCACACCACACCCACAGGTGGAGGGGAGAAGATGAGGATGCGTCTGCGGAGGAGAGCTAGTTTCCACAGCACCATGATATGCTCCCCAAAGAAACGGATGAACTGGGACATACAGCCTGCAGGGTGGGTGATCTGGTCCACAGGTGTTCACACACACACACACACACACACATATACAGGTTAGTGAGTAATATAGAGTGAGAAACACTTCCGGCCATAGATACCAGCTGGTTTACATGAAATGGAAAAATCTCTTCTACCTTCATCTCAGGGTGCATGCTGTGGTTGATCGCAGCTCCCCAGGCATTGGCTGGACATGCAGTGACAACACTGTCACCACTGGGGGGTAGGAGTGCTCTCTTGTCCTCATAGAAGGCCTCCAGGGGAGAGTAGTGGCCTGGGGATTGAAGCTGAAGCCTGGGCATCAAAATGACATCCAAATATGTAAAATATAGACATTAAACTGGAATTACAGACCAAACCAAGCTGCCCCAGCAGAACCAAAACCATTCCAGTGATTACCAGTGTAATTAAGAGGAAAAACTGGGATACAAACAAACTTGATTTCTCCCCAAACTAAATGTTCAAAATGAGGACATTTTGATATTAAAATGGAGAAATGAAACGTGAGCTGCATTTGGTTAGCAGTTACTAATGAATTCAGATGTGGTATGGTGGACACAAATGATCAGCCGCAGCTCTGCATTATACAAATGAATGTGTCTGTGGTGTGGAAGTTATCATTCAGCAACAATACACTCTATTTAAGATAAGACTACTATTTAAAAAAGCAAAGTTTGGGGTGTCCAGCTGCATGTAAGAAACGTTCTCCTACTATTTATACCAGGTTATTTAAATATTTTAGGCTGCAACTTTTATTTCTTGTTCTTGTTAGCATAATTAGCATTTCCCTCTCAAATGAATGTTTTCCGCTAGTTGCAACTGCCAAGAGAAGACAAATAACAGGCTCAAAACCATGAAGGGAGGGAAGGAGAAGGAGAGAGAGAAAAAATTAGGCAAGATATACAGAAATTCCTGAATATGTTAATGACCTTGTGACCAACAGTGAGCCCTTTCTATAAGAAACAGACGACTGCCATATCAGGCAGCAGATGGGGATCTGCTATGTGGGGAATGATAAGTAAGGAGCATGACCGCTGCATGACCGCAGGCCAAGAGAAGCCTGTGGGAACTGTGGAGGGGGAAGAAAGAAGGATCAGGGAAAGCAGAGAGAAAGAGGCACTGAATATAGAGGGAGCTGTGTTTAAATGGCCACTGAAGGGGAAGTGTGACACGGATGTGACAAGACTTGGGATGTAACACTAAAATACACAGCATTGTCCGCAGCAGCACATGCATTGATGGGGTCAAAAGATGATGGAGGCATAGTGTTGCTGCGGGTGATCAAGGGTGTTAGAAAAACAAAACGGGAGTGAAAGTGATCTTTCTGAGTTGAAGGAGAAGTAAAAAAGTAAAAAATGCATCACCACCAGCTCATAGAGGCTGTTTATACTAACCATGGAAGCCTCTTACTCATGAGACTCAAACAATAAGAATATGTTTCTAATATCTAATGTTTCAAGGTGCTGCGTGTAAGATTTAGTGATATCTTAACGCTGTGATTGCAGACTGCAACCATCTCATTACCCACCTACGATGATCATCAGGTTCTGCATTGTTGTCTACAACTGCATCAAGTTAATGTGTAATGAAAAAACACTTTCCAGCTCCTCTTACCTGACCTGGTGCTCCAGGAAGCTCATATAACGGTAGAGCAGGGTGTAGGAAGGAGACAGGATTCCTACCGACTTCATCCTCGCCCCCCTCTCCACCGTGCTCTCCACCGCCATGTTGGCAAAGCAGGCGAGGCCAAAGTAGCAGCCCTTCCGGAAGTAGCTGTGGATAGATGGGAGAGAGAGGGAGACAGACGAAGCCATGAGTCACGAGAAGCAAAGGCACTGCCAGATGGCTGTGCTTTTTTTTTTTTTTTTGCCAGGCAACAGCCTATTTCGTTCTGCCGTGCCAGGAGGAAGACATTGGGCCACATCCTAATACTCAAAATGAGCTTGTTTGTGTCCTCCAGTTTATAAAGATGATCACCTTCATCCACTGTGTGGATACTTCGGCTGATCGTGCGCATGCACACTTACATGAAGTCTGTGCTGACTCGGTGAGATCCGCTGGCGATGGCTTTGAATTCCACTCCCTCCAGGTCCATGTCTTTGGGCAGACACCACTCCAGCATGTTTCCTATCACACCCACACAACAAAGAGATAATAAAAACACACACACACATGCAAGCAGACAAGCACTGATACAGGAACACATAGTCAATATACTGTATTATCGTCTCATTTCATTTCAGCAGCCAACTGGATTTTTTGGAATTCATTATATGTCCGTTGAGCACTAACGCTCGAGTGGCAGCTGAGCAAACACGGTCTGATAGGAGAGGAGAAACAGAGAAGGTGACTCAGCCAATGTGGTTTTCAATCTAATCATTAGCCACAAGTATCAGTCAAATATGAGCCGACTGGTTAGACTGCAGGTCTGCATCACTCACTGAGATTACACCAAAGATACTCCACTGCCACTTTGACAGCTCTTACTGACTTTAAGTATTGAGCTTAAAGTCTCCTGCAGTTCTACGTGCCTATCAAAGCTTTATACTGCACTGTGTAGTATTTTTAGAAAATGCTTGGCTTTGATTTATCATGTAAAATCTGTCCTAATTGTATTCTTATTACTCTTCTAATCCAGTACAGTAGTAATAGACATCAGCATTTTTAAGCCTCATTTAGAAGCTTCTGAGCTGTGATCAGGTGGTATTGGTGTCAGTGTTTCACATCTACTGGAGATATGAAGCTTTATTGCATTGCTTTACTCAATTTCCTATCAGCTCTGCTTTCTCATATAACAAAATGGCATAACTCTCTGACAGAATGACACCTTCATGAGACAAAATAGACCATGACTGCAAAATATGCCCGTTCTTGTTAAGTTTTTTGTGGCAAATTGTTCCTTTAAATGAACATAAATGGAGCTTAATGTAAATAAATCATGTTTATGTAGAATTCATGCATGCGTACCACAGTAATAACAGTTTGTTGTATTGCTACAGCAAGACATAATTCCTCATTTTATGTTTAACATGTGGCTGCACAAACTGTTGGTGTGAGAGTGTGTGTTTGTGTGTGAGAGAGAGACACAGAGAGAGAGGGAGAGAAATTCTGCTAAATTAAAAGGACATACAAAATGTAGTGAATAACTGATTGTTTTCCTCTGCTGTTACAGGCTATCTGACGCTCTGCCATATATTCGTGATATTGTCTTCCAAACAACACTGTAGTATCTTATCATGAGTTAACTTGTGAGTATTTGCTCTAGTATTAGTGAAAACATAAGTGACATCAGCTCATTAGTGGACTGAAACTGCGTGGTAACAGTACTGAATGTACAGTCCAGGAATTGATTCATCTAATCTACCAGGACTTCACATCCAGGCCTTTACAAAGCCCTTATTTGGGGTACTAATGATATTATCAGTGAATTCCACCAAGCAAATATTTAATAATATAATAATGGCATCATTACAACATGTTCATCACCTTGTTCTCTTAGTCTCACGTCCATCTGACAGCCTCAAACATCATCAAGCGTCCAGCACCACCCTGTAGGAAACTTCCTGTGTTGCAGTCAAGTCGGGTTTTCTCTAACATTTTGAAATATTAAATAGTATTATTCTAAAATTGATTATCCCTCTGTTTAAATAACCTGAGCATCTACTGTTTCATAGGGGCTCATCCTGGCTTCACCATGCCCCTCCTTATAAATGCACAGGCCTGCTCTGCAGGAAACAACCAGCTGATTGATTTCCATCACAAAACTCAACCTAATCTAACATCTTGTTAAGTCTCCTCTGTGTTTAGGAGATGATTTGACTTTGAATGGCGTCTCTGACCTTCTGCTCAGGTCAGAAAAAGCCACACCTGTAGGAGAAGTGCCTGCAGGCTTGGTACAAACACACGTTTTTCATTCTGGGCTTCATCCATTCTTTCGTTCCTGCCTACAAACATTACTCTTTCACTTTTTCGACAGATATTTTATATTTCATGTTATATCACAAGGACAGTTAGGTTTTTCATACATGCCTCACCTGATCTGGTGTTGAATGTGACCACAAAGACCGACACAATCTGGTCCTTTTCCTCCCATTTCACCATCCTGTCTTCCAGCGACACTTCCCTCGGTGCTGAATCCGAGAGATGCTGCTCCTTGTCAGGGCGCAGCCCTTCATCAGTGCCCGCAGGGATGCTGGAGGTCGCGGGCGGAGCGCTGCAGCCGTTTGTGGTGGAGAAAGACCTGCTGGGAGTGGGACCCCCCGGACCGCTGCTCCACCCAAACCCCGGCGCCGTGCATCCTGATAAAGAACGGCTGTTAGAGGGGCTCGACAGTCGCTCCTTAGCGTGATCTGCCGCCGGTGCTGCACCAGCGGGCTTCTCTGCGGACGGAACCTCCTCCCAGTCCAGCAGGGGGGCTCGGTCCGACCGCTCCACCATCCTGTCGGCGGTCCCGCCTCGTCGGTCTCACCTCGGATTGTAAATGATGTCTCAGCCGACAGGCACCAGGTCCATCCGTAGATAATTACAACTCAGTGCAATTCCCGCATTATTAAGTATTCGTGATTAGTTCAGAACCGCTGTATTTTGCATCAGATTTACGTTTTGCGGAGCAGTGTTCGCATCTATCTTTAATATCTTTCTAGGCTGAGGTGATCATAAATTTGATGCTGTTGAGAGGGCAACTCCTTCGTCTAATGAAAGCTGCATTCAAAGCTATTCACCAGTAACTGTCAGGTTGCCTCTACCAAGAACAGCTATTGATAATTTGTGAACGCGGATCTGTTTTGGCTTCTTGAATGCAGCCTGCACCATACTGTCGGACTCTAGTTTAGACAGACAAGCCGCACTTTCCACTAAAATATCTATGTTTTTATAAAGCAGTGCACCCAGGCTCATGTGTATAAAACTCTTAATGTATGACATGTATACGTAGTAAATATTTCTAACGTGTGCTATCAGTAAAAATACAATCATTTTAATTAATTATGACATTTTCAATGTGTCGAATAGTGCGGAACAAAATCCAAGTGAGAGTCTGTGACACGTTCAGTTACACGTCAACCACACGGAAGAAGGTCTGCGTCCAGCAAACCTGCCTCTGTATTTCTGATACCAGGAGAGCAGCCTTATCGAAATGGGTGAGTAATTTAAGTATCGTTTGATAAAATACTTACATAGCTTTTGTACCTATAAAGTACACGTGTGTGACCAGTTAGTTGCCGATATGTCCCTGTTGTGTATCTGCCTCATTCACTCAATGCGGAGTGCGACTGTTTGTAGCTAGCATGCTAGCTAGCTGTCGTTAGCTATTTACAGTGTACATCGTATGTTTTTCATCCAGTGTTCTGGTGTGGATAGTTCCTAAACGTTGCCCTTTCAAGCTGTGCTAGTTATGTTATATCATATATGTATTGAAACCAAGGACACAAGTAATGAAGCATAAATCTTGACCAGTTAATACCATCTTGCTGTGGTTAGTGTAGCTATGCTAACCTCGGCTAACTTGTTCAACCACCTGAGTGATAATGGGGCCAATGGGGCAAACCCACAGCTTTTCTACAGCTTTAAGTGTTTATCAGCTCGTTGTTATTTCTTTCAGTCTTTCTAACTTGTACTTGGTTACCTGCTAATTAACCTTTATGTTTTGATTTTTAGTTCTCATTCTTTTTGTGTCTGAGAAGAAAACTAAAGTAGAAAACTAAAGTAAAATGCCTTCATAACCAAAGCAGTTTAACAAACTTAAAGTTTTTAAGTCGTAATTAGGATGGAACAAGCCAAAGTTTTTCAGCTTTGGTTGATTGATGATCAAAATGACATTTCCCATAAGCCCACTAACATGATTTTCCTGTTTGATGGTTTCCAGGTGGTTTCTTTTCTAGTCTCTTCTCAGGCCTGTTTGGCACTAGAGAAATGAGGATTTTGATCCTTGGTTTGGATGGTGCAGGAAAAACAACCATTTTGTACCGGCTGCAGGTTGGAGAGGTGGTCACCACAATCCCCAGTATGTATTTTCACTTCATACTAGTCTCATGTTAAACCCTTCATATGCTGTTCAGTATGTTATAACACTGACCAGTAAACCTCAAGGCCGATGCTGTTGCTTTAAGCAGTATACTTTGTTTTCCCACTTGAGTATACAGATGCTCAATATTTGCCATTCAGACGCGTGTCACTTATCTTTGTAGATCACCACTGATCAACATATTTACAATAAAGACAGAACACCATAGAGTTAAAGATGTGAATGAAATATACTGTATACAAAGATTCAGCAGTATATTTCACCTACATTTCATAACCTGAGAGTAGAAATCAAAGAAAGAAATAGCTGCGTCTGCGTGTATTGCAGTGCATATCATAATTGCAGCACTCAGCAGGAAAATCATGATGTACACCAGGATAGGAGGCGATAATAATCCGGCTCATGTCCCCTACTCACTCACTTTACCCATTTCTCTCTCTATGCAGCAATCGGCTTCAATGTTGAGACAGTCACATATAAGAACCTGAAGTTCCAGGTGTGGGATCTTGGAGGACAGACAAGTATCAGGTTGGTGGAAGTGGCAGATGGCATCTGTGCTGCCGAGCTCCCTGGTGTGAATGTGTCTGGAACAAACACTTAGCTTGTGTCTCTGTTGTGAAGCTACTACTTGAGTTTTTTATATTAAATTAGACATATTTCAAAAACGAAATTTACCTGTATCTCTTCATCATTCACTTTACTTGTATTCATATTCCTTTAATCTCTCTGCTTTAATGCGTATGCCTTAGAACTGTCTAAACAAATTTCCCTCTGACGTCAGTGGGTTTTTCTCTTCAACCGTGTACCCACAAATCTAGGCCTCTAAACTTTCTGTTCCTCTCTCTGCCCCCACAGACCCTACTGGAGGTGTTATTACTCAAACACAGATGCAGTCATCTATGTTGTTGACAGCAGCGACCGTGACAGGATGGGCATCTCAAAGTCTGAACTGGTGGCTATGTTGGAGGTTAGTAGGCGAATTCTGAGATACAACCTCAATCCTTCTCACTTGTGAGAAGATATGGTATAATTACAAGCTTGAACCATGTAGCTCTAGGGATTAAAGTGAAATATCTCAATATATAAAGATATTTTTATGAGATGAAATGTCTTCAGAGGATCAAACGTAATGATTCTGAAAATACCTACATGTTTACTCTTCTGTTACTAGCTGTTAATTAATGCAACATTAAATGGATTCAATTATCATCTAAACCCATGTCCATATGTGAAATTTAACCACTGAGTATTTTATGTTGAAATTTCTATTGTTTCCAGATTCATGTTTGCTAAATTCACTTGACTAATGAATATTCAAATAAAATATTTAAAGTTGAATAAGTCAAATGAACTGATGCAATTCAATTGAAGTAGGAGAATTCAAAGCACGTGACTTCAGACAGATGATTTTCTAAGTAAAATATTTCAATGCTATAAACAGTCAGCGGCATTTTAATTTTAAAATGACATTTTTAAGAGTATCTTGTTTCAAAAATTCAATCAAAGTGTTCAGCAGATCTTCAGTTCTTCTTAAACATGAACAGGCAAAGAGGCAAAAATCAAAGTATAAAAGGTTTATTGTCAAAAAAGAGAGGTAGACAGATAAACCAGTAAGTAAGGCCCTGGGGGGCCAGACTGAACTTTTATACCTCTGGGTATAAGCTTATATACAGTTTGGTGCTCTCTCACTACTCTAACTTTTAAACCACCCCTCCTTGTGACACTCATGTTCATTAACCCTTTCATTGCTCCATCAGGCCTCCTATAAAAGTATCTTCTTAGAAAAACAAGCTAAGAGTTTGTTTTTTAAAACTTGTGTAGACTTTGTTTAAAATTTATATGGGCCAATTCAGCGTCAACGTAGGCCTTATGGATTCAGAGGAAAGTTTCACTCCTGTATATTTCAAACTTTACTGAGCATGGGATAACATAGGGTAATACAGCACAGTATATGATAAAAAAAAAAATACACAAGTACTGGGATTAAAATTTTTCAAGTCTTTTTTTATGTTAGAAAATGTAAATTATTACAGCTACTTTTTTCTTCTATGACACTGATATTTGAAACTGCCACTTGGAAAATCTCTGGCTTTAACTGTGGCTTTTTATACTATTTTGCAACCTTGTGTTTTTATCCAGGAGGAAGAGCTGAAGAAGGCGATCCTCGTGGTATTTGCAAACAAACAGGACATGGATCAGGCAATGACGCCCACAGAGGTGGCGAACGCTCTGGGCCTTCCTGCACTCAAAGACAGAAAATGGCAGATCTTCAAGACCTCAGCCACCAAAGGCACAGGCCTGGATGAGGCAATGGAATGGTAGGCATTACCATCTGTAGTATACTGAGAAATAATAGGAGTTAACTATAAGAGTTAATTATTTTGTAATAGAGACAGTATGAATCTTATTTCATGCAGAAACCATGAGTGCAGGAGAAGCAGTAGTGACTACACCTGCATGTGGATTTAGTGCATATTGCACAACATCAACTCTTTGTTTACTGAGACTGGATTATATTTGCTCTTTGTCTGTCCTCACAGGCTGGTGGATTCCCTGAAGAGTCGGCAGTAAAGGTGCCCACCCATTCTCTATATATTCCTGACCTTTGACCCTTCTGACTGACCCCACCCCATGTCCCACTTTCCTTTGGACCAGTGTTTGCACCCCCGCCCTCCTTTCCTACACCTCATACCCACCTGAAGCCTTGGCCAAACCCTCCCAATGCCTTTCAAGCCTGGGACTGAGAAGCGAAGGCTGCAGTAACGTCTGGACTGGGCACACACCAACACACACACACACACACACACACTGAGGCAAGTGAAGGTTTTAGAACTGTAGGACTGCACTGATGGATGAACAGTCAGCTATGGTATCTATATTTTTGTATGTTTTGGAAATGCATCCAAGTATCAATTGATGTTTAAGTTCTTCCTTTACACCTGTGAACAAACATGTTACAGATAGCTAATTTTCTGCATCCATTTATAAACATGTAAACACAGTAGGAAGTTATCATGGGTTAAGAGGAAACGGTAGATAAGACTCCCTAGTATTTCTGCAAATTGACATCTCTGGACTCTGCATCAGTTAGTATCATCATCTCCCAGAGTGTTCAAGTTATTTGCATGTATTTAAGCTAGATCCTAAGCTTAGCTAGCTTAGTATTCACTGGGCTCCATTAGCAAAAAGATGGCAGGAAGATCCACTGAGCAGCAGCGTTTAACAAAAAGTGGCATAAACATCCTCAGATTCAACAGTACAAATGTTTGTCCTGCTCCTGACCTGAGCAACCAGAGACAATGACATCATCACTGAGAAGCAGCCACTTGATTGCCAAGTTATAAGACAGTGCTGATAGCATACTAGACTAGTTATACAGCATTGAACTTCTTTGTAACAATTTGCTGACATGTTCGAAGTGTTCTGATTTACTTTTGGAAACATGAAAGTGAAAAGAATTTAGCTTCAAACTGTTTATTTCTCTACATCTACACACTGGCCAAGTGTTACTGCAGCCTATATTGTTTTGTATTATATCAGGCAGATGCAGTTTCCTGTTATTGCCGTTTTTTCCTAAATCTTTAAACAGTTTATGGGTTAAAGCCTTTTCCTATTGAAATCATTTAGTGCAGCTTTGGCATATAGTCATTTAGTTACTGAACACTAACTGTATGCTCAAAGTTTTATGTTGCCATATTTATATCTGCTTGTACAGTGAAAATGATTCTCAGTAAAGATATCAGTAATTGTATTGCTGTGTTCAGGCTCTGATTTTTCAATTGTAATGCTGTGGAATTACCACAAGTAATTATCAGTAAAAAAATGTCAGATCTTTTTTAATTACAAAACATTGTACATTTAACTGCACAGTATATAAATCTGAGAACAATCCTACAGTCAGTTCACAGAAGAAAAACACATTGATTTGCATTTCATATTCTCTGCTTTCATTGTTGCTGTGTCTGCTGTTACGTCTCAGATCCAACAGACTTGTGTGTATAAAAAGAACTATCACAGAAAAGCTGAACAGTCATTTTTCACAAGCACCCTTGTTCTTCATACACTCTGTAAACCACCTGATGTTTTCTGCCTTTCTTTGCCTAATGTGACTTTTTCTTTTTCAACTGACATATTAAACATTATGTAACATCATGAGGTGAAACTGTTAAGTCACACATGACCAGCTAACACCTGTCCACTCAATCATTTTACTGGGTCAACTAGCTGGTTTTCATTCCCACCTAGTGTCTTTGATGAACAGCCACCTACGTGGTTCACTGCACCATGGCCAGGTCTTTGAGCGCGTGGCTCCGGTGCTTCTTGGCTTTATATCCAGGCCGGAGAAACTCGATCTTCCTCTTCTTGGCTTCGATTTTGTTTTTGTGCTTCTTGAGCTTCTTCTTGGCAGCGATGTCTGGATTAGCCACAGCCTGGACAAGAAAGACGAAGACAAGTGTAACTCCACTGCCAAGGATAAAGTTGCTGCCTGTGTGCGTGTGTGGTTGCATTCATTATGTCTGTCATACCTGCATGGCTCTGTGTCGCTTGCGTGCTGCTCGCCTCTGGGAAAACTCCTTCTGGACAGCAGAGAAGGCCAACGAGAATCTCTCCAGTCCTACTTGTTTCTTCAGCAGCTCGATCAGCTCCTGCGCCAGGTTCTTCAGCGTGGGGTCTGGACAGAGGCAGAACAGGGGTCAGAAATGGGGTAAAGAATGATGATTTTATTTTCCCACATGACGAGTTAGAAGCCCGGCAAAGATTGTATGTTAACCAGAAATTTAAAGACAAGCAGGAGCAGTTACCTTGTTCTGCGTATGTACTGTCCATCTCTCTGTACAGAGGAGTGATGATAGTGGTGAGATAGGGGCCAAGCCTTTCCTTCCCCAGGTCCATTGCGATCGCTCCCAGGAACTTAAACACACATGTTCTCTGTGGGAGTAAGTGAGGTGAAAGAAAATTAAATTTCAATTCAGAGACTTAAAAATGTATTTAAAGTCTGTTACAGAATATAATACTCTTAATATTATTGTGCTGACAACACACAGCTTATAAGAGACATGTAACTCCTAGTCCCAGTTACAATACACTCCTAGTTACTCTTAGAATACCTTTAAGGGAACTTTGGGAGTGTACGCTGCTTCTCTCTTGGCCATTAGCAACAGCTTTTTCATCAGCCACAGCAGGGATGGAGGCCGATCATCTTTGTCATTTTCATCCTCTTCTTCCTCCAATTCCTTTTCAGTCTCCTCCTCTCCCTCCTCTTCATCTCCATTCTCCTCCTGCTGCTCCTCCTCCTCCTCTTTCACTCCTTCCTGAGGCAAAGAGGCATCAGACTCGGGGGAAATCAGATAAATTGCCTTGCCGACGAACAGCAAGTTCTTGATCACCTGTGGGCGGAGCAAAAACATGGCTGTCAAACAGATCTGTTTAATTTGAACTATAACGGAGTTTGAGATGCAGTAGTTATGTTTGTCCACCTGCTCTCCTGATGCTGTGTCCAGGAACTTGGACTGAAGCTGATGGCAGAAAGATAACGCCAACTCTCTCATCTAGAGGAGAGAAGACAAAGACATTTTGCTCAAACTGTGAGACCAAGATGCAGAAATAAGCTCACTGCAGACTTTGAGTGGCCCCACCTTCTTGTCCAGGTTGCTGGTAATAAAGGCTGTTGCAACCGACTGAGGTGACGCATCTCCACCCTCTCCTCTCCAAACGGCGACCAGCTGCTCCGCCTGGTGGGCTGCAAAAAGCTGTCCGAAGAGCTGTGAGGCGGTCAGCCACACCCAGCAGTGAGGGTACCGCAGGTGGGTTTCAATGTGACCTACAAATGTCCACCAAAGTGGTAAATGAATAAATATATGTGGAATGTAGGTATGTAAATGATAAAAAAAAAAAAATTAAGAGTGTTGATCTTTTACCCCAGATATGGAAGAGTGTGTCATGAGGCTTGTTAAGCTCCAGCAAGCCGCAGTGTTTGCTCAGTTTGGTGATCAGAGTCAGATAACTGAACAACAGCCTGTCTGCTCCCTTCTCATCCTGCTCCTCCTCAATCTAAAGGACAGATGCAGTTACAAAAAATGCTCTTTCACGCTACATTTCAAATATGTTGCCCAAGATGCTGTTAATGATTTTGTTATTTACGTCTTCGTAGTTGTCGGGGTTGATCTCTTTCTCCAGCAGCGGCAGCAGGTCGTCCAGGCGACGGGCAAACTTCTCCTCCTCCACCTCCACAAACAGACCACAGACCTGAGCACCGAGACGCCGCAGGCTGGCCTAAGAAGGCAGGAGTGAAAATAAGATCTCAACTGAAATAATGTTTAATTAATGTAAAGCACACAAACATTTTATATTATAAAATACATATATGCTTAATTACTTCTTGTACCTTTTCTGCGTTCAGCCAGGTGTTGACGAGAGAAAACAGGGTGTTCTGGTGGTTCAAGTCCAGGTGGGTCAGCAGGGCCTTGATGGCCATGGCGGCCATTTTTTTACAGCGTGCCGAGTCGTCGTTGACTACGACCAGGGCCAGTGGGGCGAAGAACAGGCTGCTGTGCTGCAACAGCAATTTCTGAACAAAAACAAAAAAAAAAACATAAACGTAAATGAAAAAATAATGCAGTGGTCTGTAATTTCTTCTTGTACACACGTATAAGTGGAAACTTACCTGAGGGAAAGTCTGGAAGATATAGGCCAGCATCTCCAGCACAGACTCTCTGCCTGTGTCGTGCTCATAGTTCAGCTGGGCCACCACAAAGTCCAGGTGACCTCTCAGCTTCCGTCCCAGTGGGTAGTCCAGCAGGTACTTCAGATAGATCTACACAACACAACAACAGTTTCCTTTTACTGTCTGAGCTCAACATGTTTTTAAATGTTCAGTGGACAGCAGAGAGGAATTGTGTAGCTCGACTTTTCAAACTTTATGTGTGTGCGAGTACCTGTCGACAGTGGACTCTTATCATAGAGTTGCTGCCAGTTACAGACAGCTTGGCCACTTTTTTCATCACCTCCTCCATCTCTGGAACAAGGAGCTTCCTAGACAGAATCGCCTGGAGGACACATTGAATCACATGTAAACACACAGCTCTGCAGGCATTTTCCGCAGCCACAACGTTGTGACAACATTTTCACTTGAGCTCTACCAGTTACCTTCAGCAGACCAAAGGCGGTGGCCTGGCGAGACTGGTCGTAGATGTCCTCCTCGGCGTATCCTAGCAGCACCTGCAGCTGCGTCTCAGAGGTTTTGTTGCTTTTAACATTCTTCACGAGTATGGTGATGGCCTGACAGACAGAAAAGAAATGAACAACGTAACAAAGTAAGTTAATGCAGTTTTAATCCTCAAGTTTATTGAGTTCTTCAAATCAGAATGTTACATCTTCAACACCTTGTTGTTTATCTGCAAAACCAAAATAGATGGTATTAACCTGTTTATCTTCAGGATTGTGCATACATGTGTGTTCATTTTAAAGGTGCTGTTCAGAGGCAGCTTGACTTGCTTGAAGTTCTTGAAGATGTTTCACTTCTTATGGAAAAGAGCTAATGAAGCCTTTTGAATAAGAGGTGAAACATCTTCAAGAACCTCAAGCGAGTCCAGTGGTCACTGAACAGCACCTTTGGGATAAGCATGACCAGGATAACTGAGAATCTTTACAGATGTTTAGCTACCCATTCTGGGATGAACCCCCCTGAAACTGGCAGGATTATGCAAGTACGTCCAGAAAATATGCTTCATTATACAATATGTAGTACCTTGAAGCAGTTCTGAACCAGCTGGTAGTTCTCTCCACGGGCAGCTCCGGCCTTGGAGTAATCCTTCAGCAGGACAAAGAGTTGCTTGGTCAACTGGCTGCAATTCTGCTGTATTGCTGGTAGCGGGAACTTCAGTAGCCAAGTGAACGCCACCAGAGCCTCTGTGATCACCTGGGAGGGAGGAGAAGACCGTGTGACTGAAGGAGAGTGATTGGAAGTACAAGTTATAGTCTTTATTTTATTTATTTGAGAGCGTTGAATGGGTTTGATTCATCCATGGTCATAGCTGGAGTGTCCATGTAAACAGACTGTAGTACCTTAACGTGCATGGAGTCGAGGCAGTCGAGCAGCAGCTGGATAAAAGGATCCAACATCTCCAAAGCTGAGGCCTCTGATGACGTCACTTTGGATTTTTTCAGACTCAGGTGGAGCAGCTGAGAAACAGATGGATAATGATAAAGACTTCAGAAACAGTTCTTCTTCAGATGCAAACTAATAACAAAACATTATATGGGATTAATGAATTATAGCTGGGCGGGTGTATCAGTGTGCACCTTGAGGCCTGCATCCACAAGGATGTGCACGTTGGTTCGACTGCTGACCGGAGCTTTCTGACCCCCCCTCTTGGGAGTTGGAGGCAGTAGCAGGCAGCTGGGAGGAGGTAGTCTTGGATCTGGTGGAGGCTGAGCTGAGGCTTTCTCTCTACAAATACACAAGAGTGTCATCAATTATGGATAAATGAATTAAAATGAGTCAAAGTGATTTGCTGTATTTTGATGCGAGTTTATGGGAGAGAGTGTGTGCCCGCGCGTACCGGTCTCTCTTGGTGAGCAGTGGTAGACTCTGGCTGACCAGGCCGTGGCTCAGCAGCAGGATATCCTTGGAAGTCATGCCCGTGTTAACAAGCAGACCTAGGACCAGTCGCCGCAGTACGGCACCCACTCGGTTACACACCTTCAGCCTGGATGATGTCTCCAGGTTCTAGTAGGATAAAAAGAGACGTAAGACGAAATATTAGTCATTATTAAATGGGATTACTTCGTGGCCTTTGGTTAATTAAAAGACAAATGGACTTGGATATCATTAACTCATTGAAATACATTTTTTGTGTTAGCCTCTGTGTTTGGATACACATGTGGTCTACTTTAGCATGCCTTTTTCTGTTTCTCAGAACAGTCCCTCACCTCCTTCAGCGGCAGTATGAGCTTGGTGATGCTCTCCTTACTGCAGAAACGGGCCAGCAGCTCGTAGGAGTCCATACTCTTGCTGTGTCGAGCTTCCATCAGTTTGGAGACAATCCCCTTAACCTCCTTCTCCTCCGCCACAGCACCGAACAGCTCGTTGTTGAAGATCTGACCAATAGCGAGGAAAACAAAATCAAATGTAAAGGGCATCTGAAATCACAATCTAGATTAAACATCAAAAACATTTTCTAAATCACATGGAAGTTAAAAACACATGCTCCTACACCAATGAGCATGTTCATGCAGGGATCCAGATCACCACTTTTCAGGGTTGGACTGAGGGCTGACAGCAGCTGGTGCACTGTAAAAGTCAGCACATGGACCTAGGTGGAGGGAGGTCAGAAACAGAGAGACAGATGGATATTAAGACAACTAACAATGTATAACATTAAAGATTATACAGTTTCTAGCATTAATTAACATATCAGATTGTGTTTCTGAATGATAACTGGATGTCATCACTTCAACAATAAATGACGTTGAGACTTTGGTGTGATGTGTGAGCCTGCAGACAACAATTAATAAATGTGTCTTTGAAATGTTTGAATGTTTGCATGTTTGCATCAACAAGGCATATGTGCGTGTGTGTTCCTACCTGGTAGCCCTTCACCAGGACACTCTGCATCTCTTTGAGCAGGTATTGCAGGTACCTGCACCCCAGCGTCTCAATGATCTTCACCAGTGTTCCTCTTGCCACATCACGGATCTGCTGGAAACGGTTCCTCAGCAGCACACATATCTTGATCAGAATACTGGATAACAGACAATCAAATGTTTACCAAATACACATTTAATACACTGACATCATTACTGGTGTCTAATACTGATTTATGATCTGAAAAAAACATATTGAACATAATTAGATTTTGTCAGCACAAAGCAATGCAGGATGACAGATTTACTGCGAGTTGCTTTCCTTACATACACAGCTCTAGGTCTAAAAACACACAGACAGCTGCTTACCCAGGCAGGTTGGCCTCCATGATGTGCGGAGGCAGAGTCTGCATCAGTCTGACCATAGCAAAGGCTATCGGTATCCTCACCACCTCCTCATCCTTCACATCCTTCGACTGTACTGCTTTGTGCTCCTCATCGCGCTTCACCTGCAGGGCACACACATTTTCACTGTTAAATTACCATTTAGAGTTTTCAGAACAGGTTAGATCTTTGTGTGTCTGTGCGCACATTGTACCTTTGCAGTGAGACACTTGTGCAGGCGTGGCAGCACGCTGTCATTAACAGTCCGGTGGATACTGCTGATCAGAGACTCCAGCTCCTCTTTGCTTTGTGGCAGCCACACTGCAGCAGCTTTAGGAGGCTCCGGCCTCCTGGCTTCGGTGGTGGCCGCACTCAAAGAGACCCCATCTATTTCTCCACCACTGTTGTTCGTTTCCATGGGAACATCAGGAGCGGTCTTAGTGTCCATCTCCATTGGCTCCTCATCGTCGCTAGCAGCCGATTCATCTGCTGCAGCTTCGTGGTCATCTGCATCAACCATAGCGCTCCGCGCTTATCAAAGATATGTTGTTTTATTTAGCATACATATATATATATATTTTTTTTTTAAATTAAAACTATTTGTTCTCTCATTAACACAAGTTCCAATTTTAACTGTTCCAAACATTAGTTTTTTCATTATCATACACTCTACAGATGGGAAACCCAACTTGTACTTCATTAAACAAATTAGAAAAAGACACTGAACATTAAACAAGTCAATATAAAAAGAAAGAGAAAATAAATCTAAGCATTCACAAGAAAAGATCTGTTTAGTCACTCACCTTCTCTGGCCTTAGCAGCTTCCATGTCTCTGCTGAGGGTCTGATGGTCAAAATGAAATGCCTCGAGAACTGTGACTAGCAAACTGGAGTTTACGAGAGAGAAGTACAGGGAGAAAGCTAATTGTTATACAAAAATCATAGCATCACTTAAACACACACACACTTTTCACACAGTTCTTCTACCTGACAGCCAGTTTCTGCTCAGTCTGTGCAGTCTGCAGGATGTGGACAAAGTGTTTAAGGTAGTAGAGATATTTGGACCAGGTCAGCCTGCGACACACTGCGCCCACCACTTCCACCGAAGCCGATGTCATGTTTTCATGCTGCAGTACGGGAGGACAACGGGTCAGAAGCACAAACAAACAAACCGTTCAGATTCTTGCACGTTGGTTGGCGAGTGCATCAGTCACCTTGAGCATCTTTTCGTCTAACAGGGCAGTCATGGCGTACGGCATGATGTAGTTCTGGAGAGAACGGGACGTCAGCACCACAGTGCCCTCTGTCAGCTGCTTGGCCAATTTCCTCAGGGCACGACCCCGCCGGTGGATCTAAACGGAAAGAAGAAAATGTGTTTGTGGTGTGATGTGTGCAGAAAGGGAGGCAGAAGTGTGACTTTTCATGGTTCCTCACCTGGATGTGCTTCATGTGCTCAAAGAAGTCAGACTCTGGATCACTGTAGTTTGTGAGCTGCACCAGGTCTCTGAACTCTTTCTTGAAGGGAAAGGTCTTCACCAAACAGGCCAGTACACTGGTGTATTCATGTTGAACTCTCTGGTAACATAGGAAAGTGGAGAGTATAGGAACAGAACACATTTTAAATCAAGTGAGTTTAGTGCTTTCAATTTTGATACAGCTAGTGTGTTTAGAAATCAGAGGAGGTTTGTACCTCTGTCTTGCTGCGGAGCCCCTTGTGTAGAGCGTCCAGGATTGTGTGTTGTACAATGTCCTTGTAGATCTGCTCTCCGGCTCCAACTGCTGCAAGCTGGGTAATGACTGTAGATAGACACAAGGTGGCGTTGTCTGCCAGCGACATGTCACCAATCTACATGAAAAGAGGAACAGATCATTAAAATCTGTAGCTGTTAGATTAGACAGTATACCTGTATCATCTGTCTACTGACCTCATAGGTGTGAAAACAGTTGTGTATGATGGTGTTGATGTAGTCAAGGTCCAGAGTTTGCATATCTTTGACTCGCCTGGTAGCTTCCTGGAAAGCTGTCAGACGCACGTCAAAGTAGATCTCATCTAAGTGTCGACTGTCAAACGCGTTAAGCTGGAGAGGGTGAGCAGAAAACAGCGAGATTGTTGGTACTGATCTTCAGGTGAGAATGAGCATATATGTGTAAATAACAAGACGTCATGTAAATGGAATAACTGATCTTACCTTTGTTGCTAAATCAGTGATGTATGTGAGTGAAGGCTCCAGATCTGACAGAGTCTGGAAGCAGAGCACACAGGCATATTAAAAGTAAGGAATATTTGGTCAAAATATTTCCCCAAACTATCATAATCTATCATAATTTTATTACATGGAATCATAATTTAGAACAGTACAAGTTCTTCCAATTATTCAAGTGAAGTCTGAAGTAAACCAAATATTTTTTTATTTTCTGTGGTACCTGGAAGACATTAGTGAGGGCCTTTCTGGGCAGCTTGTTGTGGATGACGGAGAAGAGTTTGCTGATCGGCCACAGGAAGGTGGAGGGCTGCACACACTGTCGCAGCAGGTTCTGTACGGTGGCCAGGATGTCGATTTCTGTCTCCTGAAACAAAAACAAAGTCGCGTACAAGTGCCTTTAAACTTGGCCTACAGACCAATTTGGCTCTGACCAAATGGTAACATTAAACCATTGTGAACAAATCTGAATTCTTTTGACTTTTAAAACGCACAAATATTAAGCTGTAAATCTTACTTGAGGGTTGTTGCCCTTCTGGAGGTAGGGCAGCAACAGGCTGATGAGCACTGAGCTCTGCAGCTTGTCGCTCACAAATCGACTGACCCTGGCAGAGACAAAGTGACACATGTAAACTGTTAATTCTTCCAATAGAGAAAACACCTCTGATGCAGTGATACAGGAATAAAATAATACTTGAATGAATGTGAGATTCGTTGTGATAAAACACTAACTTGGAAAGGATGTTAAGCTCTTTGGCCACCTGTGCCCTGAATTTTTTCTTCTTGAGTCTGGCGGTGTTGCGTACGACTCCACTGAGGTACTGCAGCAGGGTGGAGATGTGAGGCAGCAGCAGTCTGGAGCCCAGAGTTAATGAGTCTGGAAGAGATACAACTTACATATTTATTATTTATTAGTATTTACATTGGAGTTAGAAGGAACGCTTCTAGTGTGGATAAAATAAGGCATATTTCTATAATAACCTGCAGTGATGAGGGCACCCTCTTGAGGCTCTGGGAACACACAGGCGTTGACGCTCAGCTCTGTCTCAGTCTCTGAGGCAACAAAGTCCTCTGTGGATGCTAGGGACTCTGCTATATCCATCACGACGCCGATGGTGACTGGAGAGGCGTTCTTGGCGGACAGGAGAGCGAAGACATTCAAGAGGACATCACACTCTGGGTGGTTTGGCCTCTGCTTGGCCAGGAGGGGGTAGTATCTAAGACAGACGTTTTTGTACTTTAACTCACTCTGAATAAAAACTAATGTTAACTTGTACATTTGTTCCAGTAGCTAGATGAGCAATGTGATGATAATAAGACAGCTGATCGACTCTGACCTGGGGTTTTTGCACCACACGTGGATGAGTTTCAGCAGAGGGGTTGGTGAGTAAGGGCTCTCCGTGGGGAGACGACACACCTGCACAAACAAATGTACTTCAAAGGTAAAACCCAAACTGTCTGGAAAAAGCTTGAGAAAAACACAAAAACTGTTTAGAACATGTACCTGAGGCCACACCACAGCCTGGAAGACAGCATCCAGCTCGTCTGGACTGAAGCTGTAGGAATCGAAGCAGTCAAAAAAGTCGTGGATCCTCAAGAGGCCGAGTCGCCTCAGGTTCTTGAGAGGATTGATGCAACCTACCCGCAGCTGCAGACCAAAAGAGGAAGAACACTAACAAATCAGCACTCAGATTTTTAGGTCTGCACTACTAAATGCAGGTGACTTTGTTATGTAGTGCTGTAACAAATTGAATATATTTACTGGCTTTTGTGCAGTACTATTCAACAGTAATCTTAGTATCCTTCAATGCACTTCATTTCCAAAAAAATGCACATATGGTGCACACACACTCCTCCTTCGACTCATAATGGCATATTTCTACTTCAAAGTCAACCACACACTCTGTTAAGACTATTTTCTGAGTTAAGAGCACTTTAAATAACACAGAAATACAGCAGCTGTATCCAGCTAATTAAATATGATAATTTCAGGATGCTCTCAAGCTATCGGGCTGATTGCAATTTATACTGTGTTAGAAACAAAATTGTATCAGTCCCCATCCTGGATACCTGCTCTCTCTTGTCCAGGATGGCGCTCACAGAGGCTGTGACACACAGTAGGATCTGCAGCACTTTGGGGAGGTAGTTGTGGATGAGGTGGCCCAGTTTCTGGATCACTACATTGATGATGTTGAGCAAACTGTGCTGACGGCCCAGCGGCAGGACAGCGCCCACATCTGTCTCAGCTACCGCCCTCTCCACTGCTGCCAGACAGGAACCTGAGGAGAAAACAGAGAACAAATTGGCAAGGGAACTTATACTGGTTAAATGCTGACAGTATCAGAGGAGCTGTAGTTTAAGGGAGGTTAGTTTTTCTACCGTTCTGCATATACTAAAACTAAAAGTCAAGCTTTGTATTTGAATTAATTTTTCCTTTAATTTTGCTACCTTGGCTATGGTGGCAGACGGGCTCGAGCAGCAGGTCGATGAACATTCCCAGCTCCTCGGCCTGGCAACCCGCCAGGAAACGCAGAATGATGGAGGAGCGGGTGGCGGCGCTTGCCTTCCCCTGAAACTTACTGCCCGCTTTACTGCGCAAACGCCCAAACAGGATCCTGTATCATGAACAGCAAACACAAGGCTGGTGACCAAGAGAATATCAAAGTTTAGATACATCTGTAACAGCTGTCCTACTTTATTATATAATCAATATATCCTTTCCATCAATCGTTTTTCATACAAAACGACCCATGGGTAAAGTAACTATCAAAGTGGTTTTATTTCATCATTTCAGTTAATTATTAAAGAGTGTGACCACTGCTAGTAGCCCTAAAGGAGCAGAAAATGCGGGTATCACGCAGCCGACTGGGGAGGACGAGGCTGAGTCTATGTAAACAACTGGAATAAAGAACCAGTACTTGTGTGTGCGACAGACTCACTGGAGTGTGTGTAGAAGCACAATCATCTTCTGTACACACTGTTCACATGATTGATTGTAACTGTTAATTCAGAGTCAATTGATTTATAGCAGATGAAAGGAAATTAAATTATGATTGAATTTGTGTGTGTTTAGTGTTAATATGTAACATATGGGTGTTACTTTATAATTAAATAAAATGCTTCTTAGCAAATTTAAAAAACTGGCTTTAAACTGTAGAGAGAGCCAAGCAAACTGTGTCCAGTCTTTATGCTAAACTACAATCAAATATAATAATATAAAACCATTAATGATTCCTAAAGACAGCAAAGAGAGACTAATAAAAATATACTGTATGCACACGCACACAAACGATGTAGACAGTACCTCATGAGCAACGGGATGAGTCTGGCTCTGTGTGAAGCATCAACCACTCCCGTCTCCTCAGAGATGTTGAAATGGACGATCTCCTCTTTAAAGTGTTTGTCGTCTAGTAACCTTTCGAGATTCTCCCTGAGCAAACACACAGACACACACACACACACACACACACAGAGAAACAAACAAAGGTCAAAACACCAAGACAAACAGCTGCATCTCTGTGGCTGCATGGATCCATCAGCACATCAGGGTTAAATAATCTCGCAGATGCCTGATAATGACTCTGTTTGAATTCAATAACCGCTAAATATCAACTGAAATGTTGAAATCATATTGTACATCCTCAGATGTGGCCTTTACAGTGTCACTGTTCTGAAACCAGGTTGGTACGACAGCCTGATCTTGAACAAAGAGCCACACATACATTCATCTGTAATTCAAAACCTCCCTGAAACTACACATCTATCTACAAGTACATTCAAAATATGCTAAATGGACAGCTTGTTAAAGAACTGTTGGAGGCATAATGTCAGGCAGAGTGAGCACTGAGGAGCAGGTTAACATTCCTCCATCTGTAACCGTAGATGGGTGATGACAAGAGCTTATCAAAGAAGCTCACAATGACCCCAAGAGAGCGAGTGACAGGTTAATGCTTCATCTCATAAGGTGATTCAGGTATTCTTACTTGTATGGTACTATGTTGGGGTCTTTGTATGTGAGAACACATTCCAGCGCCACTCGTTGAATCTGCTGGTCCTGATGACAGAGCAGCTGTAAACAGAGCAGAAATATATCATCCTAGTTTGATGGCTAAATAACAGACAACAAAAAAGGGTCAAAGCATCTCCACCCCTATGGGCAAAATATTTTCAAATATCTTGTAAATCACAGCAAAATTCCCATTTTAAGGGACAGTCCACAAACAAGTGTGATATTAGTTTATTTGAAGACGTGGTGTGTGTGTGTGTGTTTCAGATTTACCTGGTTATAGAGCTCACTGAGGCTGCTCTCCAGGTAGAGAGCACGAGGGTTGGTGAACTTGGCGAAAACCTTCAGGTGAGCAATAAGTTGTCTGTGAGAGAAAAAACAAATCCAATGAATGATGCCGTTACACATGCTGTCTGTCTGTTTTGTGCGTTCATAAACAAACACATGCATCTATTGAATTACCAGCTAACTGTACTATTGACAACCTAATGCATATTGACATGTTGAAGGATGCATTAACTGTAGTTCAACAAGATCTGTTACTAGTTACACTGAACATTAACTTATTTGTTAGTCTGCATAATGATATGCTAATATTAGGATGTTGATTTGAGTTTCATCACCGGCACTACTCAATAATGAATACACAACTAGTACAAAGTCTGCTACACTGTTACAATCTGAGGTCTCTACATATTGTGTTCTCTTTAAAGGTGACATTTGTGGGAAACGCTGCGTAATTTCCATCACTTTTATAATGCTATATGAAATTCTCTGATTGGCTAGAATTGCTCAAAATTTGAAGAAGAGAAAGTCTCTCTTTCAGAGCACGTTTCTAGTAAAGACGTTCTGCACTGCATCTTTAGGCATTTTACTGTCTTTTGCAAAAGCAATTAAATCAATCTTAACGGCTCTGACAGAACATTAATAATTTGATGTGGTTATGACTCTCAGAAAGCAGGTGGAAACAGCATTCAGTGTAATTCTGATGTCTTACTTGGCAGCAGCTCTCTTTAGAGGAGGCTTCTTTTGTTGTCTGCTTTCTTCCTCTGCCTCCTGCCCTGCTTCCTCTTTTTCCTCTTCTTCTTCCACGACCATTCCAGACTCCTCATCAGCGTCATTTATCTTCCTCAGGTCCTGAGTGGGTGCCACCAGCAGGTCAGCAGGGTAAAACTCCTTCCTGCCAGCAAGAGACTCATCAAGACCTGATACTTGCACTGATATTTTTTTTCCAATTCAACCAGACAAATATTCATCATGTCTGCTCCTTTTAAACTCTGACCTGATAAACCTGAGCAGCAGAGGACTTAGCTCCCGACTTCGTGGTTCCACCTTGTCGGGGAACTGAGCCATAGTGCGCCACAGCAAACTGCGGAAGTTAGGGAAGTCTGTCCTCTCATTGGGGTTGGACGTCAACTTCAGCCGCTCTAGGAACAGCACCCCCACATCCCCGCTTTCAATAACATCACAGCCAGGCTCGTCCTGATGATTGAACTCTTCTTCATCGTCATCACCATCATCTTTGGTATCCTCCTGAAATTCTTTTTCTATCACATGCAGAGAGGAAAATCTACTTGAATCATATTCATTTACATATATCGCTTAGCAATATAATGTATTGGCCTGCTAAACACATACAGAGAAACACAACTTTGTTCATGTTCCAGCAGAAGCACCAAGGCTGTGGTTCCGAGCACATAAAACTGGACAATATAGAAATGATAATGCACCAGAATCCAGCAGCCACGCTGGGCAGTCTTACCAGCTAGCCCTGCCACCATCTCCAGGTGTTCATAGTAGACTCTCCAGAAGGTCTTGTTGTCCATCCCTGTGGCATGGCTCCTATGAAGAGGGAAGACTCATTTGTTTAAATCTACTCAACAACAACAACATTTTGAAAATTTACAACGCTTCACCCTAAATGAAAATATATATGCGTGTGTTAATTTAATCTGAATGGTGATATCCTTTACACTCACACGAGAAGTTCAATGACTGCGTCCCACAGAGGCCTAAAGTTGACAAACAACATTGCGATGAGGTAACGTAGAGGCACCTGAAGGGAGAGAAGTGAAAATGGGAAGTCATTACTAAGGTATAGAACCAAAGCAACTATTGTTATATCTATATTCCTGCTTAATAAATTGATTGTAAATACATGGTTCTCAGCCAACAGACAGAGAGCTTTAAAATCCAGAAATCTCAGAGCTTGCAAAGTCATATGTGTTGATCAACAACACATTCAAAACTCTGCTGCTGATTTCAGCAACGAGAAAATAGGGAAAAAAATATTATCTGTACCTGCTGGAAGGTGCCGGCTGGCCCATGCGGCAGGCTGCGCTGCACCAAGTCGTGTCTCAGCTTCCGGAGGTGAAGCAACTTTTCTCTGTAGTCCTGAACTGACGCCGGCACCAGCTCAGCCTGCAGGCAAACTGCAAACACTGGCTGCGCCTCCACATTCTCCTCGCCCTGAACAGAGGGACAGACACGGTCACACAAATCAGTACACGAGCCCACGGTTACAGTAACTCTTTTCTATTTTACTGGGAATCTGGACTGACAGTCGCACCTCAGTCTGTAGCGGGAGTTCTGCCTCAAACTGAGAGAGAATCCTCAGAGTCAGCAGGCGGATCTAAGAGATAAAACAATAATAATGTTCAAACATGTTCATATAATTCTTCACATATTCTTCTTATGACTTAAAACTGTTTGGTGAAAGTTATCTTCTATTTATGAGACAGCTTGCAGGTAGAAATGTGGATTTTATGACAAATGCCACCTTAGAGATGTTGGAGGAGAGGTTGGCGTGTAGGATCTGGTAGACCTCCAGCAGTGCACTATGGGATACATGTTCTGAAACACCGCTGACTGAAAGACGAGTGTAGCAGAGGTCTCCTAGCAGCAGAGCTGATATGTCTGTGGGAAACTTTCTGTAATAATCATAAACAAAACAGTCTTAGAATAAATGAAGCAGAGTTTCAGTTTGGACTCTTTAAGCAACAAAAACAAATGTTTTGTGACTGAAAAGATGTGGATATGGATGCTATACAGTACACACCTCAGGATTGAAGTGATCTTGTCCACAGTTACTAGACAGAGAAGCTGGGCAGAGCCATCCAGAGTGAGGAGGCAGCTCAGGGCCTGTCTGGCTACAAACAGACCAGCTGAAGGACAAAACACAGAGAGGAGAATTTCAGTCAGTCTTAAGAAGAGCAAACTGCATTAACTATTCTGAAAATGGGGTCTGTATTTTGCCAATTTTGAGATTTTGTACTTGACAATAATTAATGAATTAAACACAAGCTTGAGCCTGTGTAGATTATAGCTATTGGACCATTTTTCTGTTAATTCTTCTGACATTTTTCCACTGTGAACATTAAAAAAGAAAACAAGAAATGACAAACCTTTCCCCAGTTTGTCACTCTCGATCTCACACAGCAAGTGGTTTAAGAAAGCGGTCACAACAGGAATAACACTAGCTGGAGCCAGAGGTCTGAAAAACAAACACAAAACAAGTGGAGGAAAGTGTCTTTTTTTCACACCAAGATTCAGGAGACTAAATGTCGTTATCAAATTCCCCGACATATCTTCATTTTCACAGAGAACATAACACATTCTCCCATTTCCTTGCCTGCAATACACCTTTCCAAAAAGAGACTGTTACAACTGGGAGCTCGGAGGAAGTGTAACAGTGGAAACATTTGTGTTACCTGAGGTGTGGCAGCAGCATGAGGACGGCCCAAGGCAGTGACAGGTCGATGATGTACTGGTCCTGTTGCTCAGGAAATCTGATCAGCGACAGCACCAGCTCTGGTACTCCCGGCTGTTCTGATGTTGTACTGCTGGCCTGACCCGTTGCCTTACTGCTAAACACTCTGTGGAGAGAATACATTCAATTTAAATCTAAACAGCTGCAGGAATCAGACAAACAATGATTATTTATGGTCAGGCACTTGAGATATAATGTAACAATTTACCCTGTTGTCTGTCCAGTGAAGAGTAGTGGGTAGGTTTCAAAGGCCATGGAGCCATCTGTGGGGGGTGCGGCTTTGGCAAGAATAAGACTAACTAGAACATCCAGGCCACAGTGGCGAGAAAGGGCATCTCCACGGCCAAACAACCCAGCTGTGAACTGCAGCAGGCTGGGGAGGAAGAGCTGAAAGAGAGCAAAGTTAGTGTCAGGGAGTTGTTGACAAAATCAGGAGAGAAGCCTAAGAAGCAGAGGGAAAACACTGGATTTATAGCTAGTTACAACTTGCCTGTTCAAACTGTTTCATGGTGAACATCTCCTTGGTGAACTCAAGTATCAGGTCTTGCCCCACATGACTGGCAAACACCTGATGAACAGAGAGAAAAATGCACATATACACACACACATTTATTTTTGATCATATCAGATAAGTCTAATTGAATTCAGCTTTCCAAAAATCTTCTCTTAATAAATGAAATCATCATTTAAATTGGGTCATTTACTTGGGTTATTTGTGTAATATTAAAAATAGTTTGGTGGTCTGAATCATTTAAGTGTGACAAATATGGCAAAACAAATTCATAATAAATATCAGGAAGGGGGGCAAATACTTTTTCACAGCACTCTATACAAACACACAGATGCATATTCTTGTCTGCCACCTTTTGAACTGTCTCCTGGATGAGTGCTTTGGGGAGAGTAATATTCTCCCCAAGGAGCAGAGATGAGATGATCTGGAGCAGAAGGCGCGAACAGGAAACTGTCAGAGCAGAGCTCTGAATCAACCGCAACACCGTCTGCAGCCACAAGAACATAAAATGATGAAAACACACAATCTAAACACACAGATTTTGTGAGATTTTATTTGTGAATGAATTTTTCCCTCCTACCTGGCAGACGGCCTCCGGCTTGGTGACCTTGACTCCATCCCTGTGGGAGACCAGGGTGTGGAAAATGAATAGCAGCCTCTCCAGCTGATCGGTAGCTTGGACAGCCACTTCTCCCTTTCTCTCCATAATATCAAGAACCTCCACCACACTGACCTGTATGCGGGGACACACCACCATCAAAAGGCATTTATTGTAAAACAAAGATGGAAAAATGGACAGACACTGCCTGATTCTGATGACATACATTTATAACTAACTAATGTTCTCACTAGTAAAAATATTGCCCTGTGTGTGTTCATCCTAACCTGTAAGGACTCCCACAAAACCAGGAAGTGTTCTCTGTCAACGTAGCTGGCTGCAGCCTGCACCATGTGATCCAGAGCATCCCTGACAGTGTCCCACGGCAAAGAGACCCCTGGATTGGTTGCGGGGCCAAGCTTATGCAGAGCCACAGGTAGAGCCTGGAGAGATACGTGCAGAGAACAGAAAATTAAGATAATTCAGGATTAATGTCTGTTGTTATAACGTTTTGTGCAGTTATTAGTTCAATGACATGTACACATACAAGATTTAAATTTCTGAAGTAAAGTCAGCAGCTTCACCTCACAGTCACATTATAGTAACAGATAATGAAGTCCACTCTTTGGATAAGAGACTCACAGTTGCAGCGCAGGAGTGGAACATGTTTCGGACTCCTTTACACATCTCAAACAGCAGTTGGCCTGCTCCCTCTGCCTTGTCTGGGTGCTGCTGCAGGTCTGAGAACACAAGAGTCAGCAAGGCATCGAGATCTGGAACCTGTTAGATGGAGGGAAAAAAAATCTATTTATTAGAGAAAATAACAGAAACAGAAACATTAACTGAATAATGCAAAATGAATGAAAAAATATATACTTTCAACTTCATTACACAAGTTGCAGACAGCAAAAGAGCGTAATCTCATATGTGAATAATTTACCTTTCTCATCAAGAAAGAGAAGCTCTCTGCTGCAAACTTGCGGATGTGCTCCTTCTTGTGTGCCAGCAGTGTGCTGTACAAACTGTGATGGAGAAAGCAGCATTAATTTCTACCAAAAAGTGATGTGCAGTCTGATTACTAGTAAAACGCATCATGTGCAAGATGGAAAACTGGTGTTTTGAGCTGTTTTGAGCCACAATTAGAAAACTATAAATAGGACAGTGAATAACACTTCCTTCAAACAACACCTACCACCATCTTTCTCACCTGTAGATGTTGGTCACATCCTTCACCATGAGCCTCCACAAATATTTGTAGAGGTAAGACAGAGATGTAAAAGCCCACTCCAGGACCTCTGTGTCCTTCGTGTCCAGCAGTGAGGTGATCAGAATGAAGAAGTCGGAGAAGTGAGGGTAGAAGTCAGTCTGTAGGTCTCTAGCCAGCTGCACCACCAGGCTGGAGGGAAGAACTAGTTAGTACATTACCTGTCAACCCATTAACAACAAGTCACACACGAAACATCACAGAGGACTTACTCCAGGAGTGGTTGGAAGGCTAGACTATTCTTCACAGCCAGGTGTTTTTTCAAACTCTCCACTATCGACTTCTGATGGAAAACCAGCATGTTGAATGACTGGCTCTTTTGAGACACTTCTTTCAAAAAAGCAGCTGTGAAAGGAAAGGAGGGTTTGATATTAGCTGCAGACACACAAGATCTGTTCTCAGATTTAGAAGTAGTGCATTTTATCATAACACGTCAGTTACCACAAGGTAAAAATACAACAAATGTTGTACCACTTTTTATGAGGTATACATACTGAAATGCTCTGTCAAGTTGAGGTCTCTCCATTTTGTCAGTCCTTCAGAAAAGTATGTTTCTACTTCCTGAATCAAGAGCAAAAAAGTCATTACCAATCAGCAGCAAATCATAAAAACAGGGGGGGGTAGACTATACTAATGCCATGATTATTGATTGTACATACCTCAGCATAAGAACCTGTCCTGTCAATGCGATGGATGACATCAATGTTGACATTGGCAAGTCTTTCAGCAAAAGTGAGAAACTGAAATAGACACGTCAGAGATTAAAATCATCTGTATCTGACACACAATAATGATGCTGTTAATATGAGACCGTATCAGGCGTTTAAGGTTAAATGGCATCTACCCAACAACTTGTTAAACTGTACGATCAGAGTGAAATCAATAGTGTATTCCTCTATCTGTTTAAAACAACAATTTAACAAAAAGTTACTACACTGAAATATATTAGCTTTATCTCCACTATGTCCATGCTACCCTATTAGCATCATGCTGCAGTGTTTGTAGACTCTCACCCTGAAGGTGTTCTCAGATTTGTGATACGAAGACTTGGACTTGATCTTCATCTTTGCTTCCTCCTTTGGTATAAGACGTATTGTATTCCAACTGGCATAAGATTTAAATTATTCATTAAAACAACTAATTGTTTCTTCTATTGGCTACAACTGTTTACACACACGCCGACATTAGGGCGCCGCCATGCCGAATGAAGCATTATGGGAGTTTGTTCTCCGCGTGGTGGGCGAAGAGAAGACGAGGAGTGAGAGAGGCATCCTACCTTCACTTCCGCCTTCGTCCGAGGCTTCACGCCATCTTGTTTCCAAGTTCGTTCATATATATTAGGCAACGTTAAAATAAATAACTAAATAAACGTGTTGTTAGCTATACTTTAGGATGATCAATATGTTTGACTTCAAGCATATGCGGAGAGCAGAAAAGCAGAGCTAGACAAAATGTTTTAAAAGCAAAGACACATTTACTGCTAACTTTAAGCTAACGTTAGCATATAGCTAAGCAAAAACCGTGCGTGTTTGAACAAGGTAAAAATTAAACTAAACTAAATTAAAGATAATATTTAAGACAATCTCAGAGGCAAGATGAATAACATGCCTTTTACAGCAAAATGTATGTTCTGTTGAAAAAAAAAAACAGTTAATTATCTGCAATTATGTAATTTTGTCGTAAATTACAGTCAGGTCTTGATCTATTTTACAAAAGTCTGTGGGTTCAGCTCTGGGAACCTGTTTCTAGTTATCTGTGTCACTGGATTGATGCCATTAAAGCCAAGTTCGCCTACTTTTTCCACCAGCACTGTGAATGTTTAATGTGTGCATGCATACAAGAAACCAAACCAAACCAAAGAATGGCTTCAGAATCCAGAAAAATACAGTCTCCCACTTTTTTAAACCCTTTACTACCTGTTTACTAAATTATCAATAAACCATGGTTTACTCAAGTGCTGACTCTCCTTTCTGCCTACTTTGCTAAACTGTTTAAATTTCAGAGGTGTTTGTTATCAGCACCTACAACACATATTTCAGGGACCTGAAAACACTTTTTGTTTCAGAAAGTATTGTGGAAGATAATAACAGATTGTGGAGTTGATCACCTTGCACAGAAAAATAACAGCAAATGGAAATGTGGTGAGTTAGCAACATGAGCAAGGAAGTGAGGATATTTCTTGTTACTGGTGTTCTTTCATTTTTTATTCATGTAATTGCTCCACTTTAACACATTTTTATTAAGTGAAGTAAATGTAAAAAGTGTTATTGCAAAGATACTGTACTGTACATGTTAAAGATAGGAACTGTTCAAACACAAGCATATAACGGGTTAATAACTGTGGCTACAAAGTAGAAACTGATATCACAAATATGTTTTTGAACATTTTAATTTAAAAAGAAAAGTTTTTGTGTGTGTGCGTCAAAATTTTAGTTGGATACCATCAAGTGGGGGTCCTCTCACCTAGAAAGACTATAAAGACAAATAGCTAAAACTGGACACACAGTCTGTACCAATGACAGCTTTTACGGTCCGTTTAGAACAGTTCATTCTCATGGCTGTTGACTTCATGTACATACCTGGAATACTCTCCATCCCTCCCTCCCTCCCTCCCTCCCTCCCTCCTGTCCTCTCTCTCTCTCTCACAGACACATAAAAGGTTTCAGTTCTGCTTTCAGCTCAGAGCTCTATAAGAGTGATGTGCCAGGATTTCCATCTACCTGTATCTGAGAGCAGAACACATGGGACAGTTTGAACAACTTCCTGAAGAGTTTTGTTTGTAGTTTTAATTTTGACTGACTTCCACCAAAATGTCAGGGAACTCTCTGGTGTCTGGCTCCTTTGTGGCAGCAGACTACATGGTGTTTGCGCTCACGTTGCTGATGTCTGCTGCCGTCGGGGTCTACTTCGCTTGCGCAGGCAGGGGCCAAAGAAGTACCGGGGACTTCTTGATGGGGGGCCGCAGACTGACAGCCCTGCCTGTCTCCTTATCCTTGACTGCCAGCTTCATGTCAGCCATCACAGTGCTGTCCAACCCAGCCGAGGTAAGGTTATAGTAGATGGAGAATGTGTTTTTGTAGTCCCTACATTTTTGAGCAAAATAACAACAACAACAACAATAATAATAATAATAATTAAAAACTATTAATATTTATTAATATTTATTAAGGGATTATTACTTACTCCCTTGTGCACAGGTGTATCGCTATGGAGCCAGTATTGGATATTATGTTATCGCCTATATAATAACAATGCTGGTCACATCTGAGGTCTTTCTCCCAGTGTTTTACAGGTTGGCCATCACCAGCACTTATGAGGTGAGTGCGGTTTGTTTTTCAGATTAGAAAAGTTATTTTACAGTGTTGATAATGTTTTGTGTGACGTCGGTGATGTGGATTTCTGATGTTTTGCAATGCAGTGGTTCTATTCTATTTCAATCTATGAAAGCATGAGAAAAATGTTTTGGTGGTGTGGAGAGAAACTGACCCACATTTTTGACTCCTATTGTCTTGCTATGCAAATAATAAGTGTAAGAATAGTTAAAAATGACACTGAAGTACCAATGAGCACATTCTTGTTGTACAGTAGTCGGAGGCTGATATGGCTTCGCTCTAAAAAGTGAGATGCGGTTAGGAAGGATAAAAGTTGTTCTGTAACTGTTTGGGCAGCACATTAAGGCGATATAGAAGTGGTCAAGGGGAAGGCATGAACATAAATGGATTGAGGTTAATAAATGTCAGAAGAGTAGATCTGATGAACAGGAATGAAGCACCTCTCCTTCAGGGACACTCTAAAGAGTGTGTTTGCTTTTTGTAAACAAAGGCCAGATAAAATCAGATATGATAACTGCTTAAATTCTCATATCAAAAATGTATCATGGTCTGATTGTAGTCTGTCCTTCTCTTTCTGTGTCAATCTTCTGCCAAGTATCTGGAGCTGCGTTTCAGCAAGGCGACACGTCTATTGGGAACCCTCTTCTTCATTATACAGACTGTGAGTAAGAAGCCAGTCAGCACATAATGGCAGGCTTTAGACTTCAGCGGCTCAATCCACAAATATGACACATGACACCGATTGATGCTGATATTGTTTCTTTCTCTGTCACAGATCCTCTACACTGGAATCGTCATTTATGCCCCAGCATTAGCTTTAAACCAGGGTATGTTGGTTTCAGCCCACAGTGGTCAGGTTCATGAAGTATGAGGGCACTTAAAGCTGCTTGATATTGTTCAGTTGAGTGACCGCTCTCTCTGACCGTCCTTCTCTTTGCAGTCACTGGTATGAATCTGTGGGGTGCGGTTATTTCCACAGGTGTTGTCTGTACCTTTTACTGCACAATGGTATGTAGAAAATGCTGAACCGACTTCAGCTGTGGACATTTAAAAAATATAATAAAGTTCTTATTTTCATGGCAACATCACTGTTTTATTCTTTGAATTCCTGGACACAGTATAACCTCCTTTTTTTCTGGTCTACATTACTACAGGGTGGTCTGAAGGCAGTGGTGTGGACTGATGTCTTTCAGGTAGGCTTCTAGATGAAAAAAAAACCATATTCAGTGGTTATTGTGATACTACTGATACTAATCTGGCAGATTTGCAAGGGATTGCTGTGCATATGTCCTTACAATATCCTTTTGTGGTATAGGGACAATACTCCAAACCAGTGTGTCGTACACACGAACAACCTGGCCACCTGAATACCACTAAACATTAGCCTTATTCAAAACCTATTATTGTGTATATTTTCCCCTGCAGCTTGGTGTCATGCTCGCAGGCTTCCTGTCTGTCATCATCAAGTCTGTGGAAGTACAAGGTGGAGTTTACCCCATAATTTCAGACTCACAACAAGGAGGACGACTCAATTTTTGGGAGTGAGCATGATAAATAAAAATATTAAGTTGCTGGATCTCATTTTTCATCAATGTACAATAACAGATGTGGTACATTACAATCCATTTCAAATGAGTAAATACTTTCTGTTTGCTCTGTTATTCCTGCATTTGGCCACTGCAGGGCAACAAACAAGCTTCATATGGAGTGAAACAGTCAAACTCTTCATTTTGTCTGTCTGAAACATTTTTCAGCTCTCAAGTCTGCAACTCTAAACAAAAGAAAAAAACAACATACAAGGTTTTATGTATGTATCTGTTCCATTTTAAAGGTTTCATGAAATGCAGCAGTTTTTTTTTTTATTAATTTGAAGGACACAGAAAGGTTTCACTGCCTTCGTTTTCCCTTAGGTATTAAGACAATCATGCTCATTTAATATAGTGTGTGACCTGGCAAATATTTAAGTTCAGGTGGTCATTGTTACCTGATATTATATTTGTTCTTGTTATTAGTCTAGGCTTCTTGTTAATCACAGCATTTACACAGGCACATCTCATACACTATCAACTTGTCCAGATATCTGTCATATTTATATTACATAATATTAACTCATAATGGAACATGCCCCAATTGACCAATAGTGTTTACACTTACACAATTTTTCCTACACAAGATCAAAATAAATACGTCTTGCCTTGTGTTTCATCAGCTTTGACACAAACCCTCTGAGGAGACACACTTTTTGGACCATAACAGTTGGAGGGACTTTCGTTTGGACCAGTATCTATGGAGTCAACCAGGCTCAGATTCAGAGATACATCTCCTGCAAGAGCATCACTCATGCTCGACTGTGAGTTTTACTTGGAGACACATTTACCAGAACACATGACAGGACATCTCCCATTAACCTTAGTATGGTCCTATCTCGCTTAAATTGAAGGGAAATGAGCACAGGTATCGTCAAACATATACATTTATGCTTTTTATCTTTTTGATGTTTCCATTGAGCATTTTCCAGTGCTGTTGTGTTGAATGTCTGTGTGTGTTTCTTCTTTTTTTCCCCAGATCTCTGTACATTAACCTGGTAGGTCTGTGCATCATCTTGCTATGCTCAGTGTTTGCAGGAATGTGCATTTACTCAGTGTACAGGACATGTGACCCATGGACAGCTGGTCTGATTTCTGCTCCAGATCAGGTATGATGGAGGCGCATGTTGCAGAGCCGTTGCCGTAATATGTGGCCTAGCAAAAACATACACATAGCTGTATGCTGTGTGGAAGCATTCATGCATTCACCTCCACCTTTGCTTTCTACTGTCTCTCCAGCTGATGCCATATTTGGTGATGGAAATCTTGGGAGACTATCCTGGCCTTCCTGGACTGTTTGTTGCAGCAGTATATAGTGGATCCCTAAGGTTAATACTCAGTATTATCATAAAAAATATATTATGGGACATATAAGATCTGTTTCACTGTATCATTGATTATAGCTTTGTTCAGCACATCAGCTCATATGCAGTTCAATCTTTTTTTTCTTGTGTATCAACTCCAGCACAGTGTCTACCAGCATCAATGCTTTGGCTGCAGTAACAGTAGAGGACCTGATCAAACCATACACTAATATGTCTGAGAGGCACCTCTCCTTCATCTCTAAAGGACTAAGTAAACAGATTATTCTTTTTTACAAGAATACAGCTGTATTTTAGTACAAGTTTGACCACTTGTACCATTTGGTGGTAAATAAAGGATTAAAAAGCACAAATATTTAGTTATGTTGTTTGCAGGTCTAATGTATGGAGCTTTATGCATCGCAATGGCTGGACTGGCATCATTAATGGGAGGAATTTTACAGGTAAACTAGAATTACAAATGATCTTTTATTTTCAGATAATGCAGGCGCTCAATCAGTTTTAAATCTTCTTAATCTCTGTCCAGTTTATGAACCAGTAGTTTACTGTATTCTATTGGATTGCCTTGAAAAGTGGGTTGGTATCAGGGACTCTGCCCTAGACTGGTTCAAATCATTAACAAATAACAAAGATAATTTTTTCTGTGGTGGTTGGTACCTCGTCTTTAGTGGTCCCACTGACCTGTGGTGTACCACAAGGCTCCATTCTCAACACCCATATATTGCCACTGGGACGTATCATTCATAAACACAACATTCATACCATTGTTATGCAGATGACAAACAAATGTATGTCTCATAAAACACCAGTATTTAGTATCATGTTTATCTGAGATGTAATGCTGGATGTTCCAGAAGCTTTTCCAGCTAATTGAATTCAGAAATCACTAGTTTTCTGCTCTGAAGTCCACACAGATTTTAAAACCTGGAGCTGTTTTATTAGTTTTTCTGTAATTTTTGTTTTTATTATTATTCATATATACTGTATTTTACTGCCTATTTCTAAACCCTGAAGAATGTAATCTTGAACCATGTAAAGCACCTTGAAAGGTGCTGTATTTTTTTTTAAGTTACTTTTATTTTCAAGGGCCATTGTTTGAGATTTAGGATTTTTATAGGAATTGACCCTGCAACTTGACTCCTACATGGCTCTTTACACAGGCAGCTGTCAGTATTTTTGGGGTCATTGGAGGTCCTTTACTTGGCCTGTTCACATTGGGTTTTCTCTGTCCATTTGCCAACTCCAAAGTAAGTCTATATTTACCTAAGTATCCAGCACTCTAAAATAATGTAATATTTTGTGGCCTGCTTCACAATTTAGGGATGTTTTTTAACTCAATTAATGCTGTTTATATGTGGATAAAGTTGATCAATATACAGTGAATTTAGATTCCATAATATTTAATTATATGTTTTCTAGGGAGCTATGTCAGGTCTTATGTCAGGGTTGATTGTGTCCCTCTGGGTGAGCATCGGTTCCAGGATATACCCCCCACCTCCTGAGATGACTCGACCTCTGTTGCTGACAACTGAGGGGTGTAACTTCACCACTGCAGAAAGCCTCAACTGGACCTCCACTGCTCTGCCAACGCAACCAACCCACATCACTACAGCTCCAGTACAGAACATAGACGACAGGTAAGTATGTAACTGCCTGTGAGCAGTTACAGGTTTGTTATTTTTGAAGATTCTAGGTAGATAATATTACAGTATTCTGTTAATGCCAAACCCTGAATAAACCTGTCTTGAATCAAATTAAACCAATAAGAAGGAGAAATTTCAAAAGGTTCCATGAATACATCATCATCAAGCACTGTATGTTTCCCACCACCAGGACTCTGCTGGCAGATAACTGGTACTCTTTGTCCTACCTTTACTTCAGTCCTATTGGAACTATCACAGTTATCAGTGTGGGACTGCTAGTCAGCCTCTTCACAGGTAAGTTTAATATGTTCTGCTCTCATGAAAAGTAATATCTTCTCAAAACAAAGTATATTTTCTATGAAAATGGCATTTAATTGATTATAATAAGTTCACAATGTGCTTCTCAGGAGGCTGTAAGCAGAGGGTGGAATCTAGGCTTACATTTATGAAAGAAGACACAACTATTTATCACCTGTTCATGGTTTTCAAAGAAAAAGTAAGTATTGCAGAAGTGAAAAAATATTAAATGCCATGTGTAATAACAGCTGCTGAGTTCTGCTATGTGCTCTTCCTCCTTGAGGTCATGAGACGAGCAGGAGAGCTTGACCTGACAAAAGACAAAGAGAAGAAATGTGGCAACACAAATCCTGCTTTCTGTGACGTGCTGAATAATTTTTGATTAAATCTATTCCTTTCTATGGTGTAATACAAGACATTTAAATGAAGAGCATATTTAACTATGAAGACTATATTTACTTGATTAAATAAGAAATCAGCCTGATGTTCTTTTAACTGTTAATGGAAATAAAAAGTGTTTGGTTTGGTAAGGGTGTTTAAATGATCCAATGCTTTTTCAGTTTTACAGTAATTCTACTGAACTCATGTTGTAAGAAATCCCAACTGTGTTAGCGTACACACTCAATAAGCATTTTCAGAATTAAACATGAACCACTGAAAACAGTTAGAAATAAGGTCAGGAAACACAGGGTTAAAGAGCCGTGGAAATCTGATGTCTCACTTATGTGCACCTACTGTCTGACAAAAACAAGAGAATTAGATTGAGTGTCAGATCAAAATGCTTATTGTGCCAATAATATTGCACCAAGCCCACTAAATGTGCATAAACACACACACACAATACATCAAATTATAGACTCAAAGTCCAAACTCACAAACTCAGTCTCAGCTACTCAATGCAGTATGATGCCAGGCACCTTTTTTTGCTCAGACCACTCAGTCACTATTTGGCCCTTGTCAAAGTTGCTCAGATTCTAGCTGTTTGCAATATTTTCCCTGCTTCCATCACATCAACTTCACAAACTAACTGCTTGCATGCTGCCTAATATGTGAGGTGGATTGCAAACCCTGATCTGAGCCACCCTCTGAAAATGAAGATTACGTCAAATTTCTTGAAAAATATTGAATCTGGCGTAAAGAATTAAACTAAGCTAAACACACCTACCTAATGTGTGTGTTTGTGTGTGACTGGAACACACACTTTGCAGATAAAAGCTTTGTTTTTCGTGTGATCCAGTGAGATATTAGAAGGTAACGTGGCAGGATCACAATTGGTAGAGGGCTGCCTGTGTGAAGCAACACTGAGAATGGTTTGATTTACTTTCTGAAGAATTTTACTGGTAGTTTTTGTCTGACTTCCTTCACAATGTCAGAGCAGTCTCTACCCGGCTCCTTTGCGGTAGCAGACTACGTGGTGTTTGCTCTCGTGCTGGTGGTATCTGCTGGCATCTGGGTCTACTGCTGGGTCTAGTGATGACATCTGAGGTCTTTCTCCCAGTTTTCTACAGACTGTCTGTCACCAGCTCATATAAAGTGAGTGTGGATTTGTTTTCAGATTGTATTTGCTGTCCACTAAGTGGTAAGGTATCAATATTGTGCATTCTGCAGTATGCTGGAAAAATGTTTGTTCTCATGTTGAAGAATGACATTTGTCTGTTATTTTTTTGAGTAAGCACTGGCTGATGTTCCATGGGAAGAAGTATTAAACACTTAAGAGTACGTCACTGAAGCTGACATTACTCTGATTTTAAAAAATGCGTAGACTGGTTTGAATGTGTAGACAAGTTCAATGAATTGGAGCCAGATAAAAAACATACTGTAGTGAGACTGTAGGCATGTTTTGACCAGGTATATTAGTAAAAGTAGCAATACTGCAATAATAAATATTCCAGTACAAGTAAAAGTCACTTACTGTAGGAAAAAGTAATTAACTTACTTAAAGCACAAAGTTTACAGTATCAAAAGTAAAAATTCTCAATGCAGGGAATTACACTATGATGAAGGACATCCTGTTATAAATTATTTGACATTACATTACCATCACAACAGATGTTTTTATGTATCCTATATTTTGTGCACTTCCAAGAACTTCTTATTATGCACTGTGCCATTGTTGGAAGAAGTACTCAGATTATTTACTAGTAACAGTATTATGTAGAAATACTCAAGTAAACATTTTGCATTCAAAATGCTATTAAAGTAAAAGTAAAAAAGTATTAGCACAATAAAAATATAAAGCATTTTATGCCGAATGCTTCATTTCACATCAATGAATATGACTATGTTAGATTCTATCGTGTTCACGACAGAGCTGATTTTAACTTCTGTATACACAGGTTTGATGATCATATGTTTTGAATGTAACAATTATTATTTGAAATACTTTATATTTCTGGGCATCTTCTCATAGTCACATATGAGATCAATAAAGTATTATAATTATACTGCATTTTGTATTATTAATCTTAATCTGAAAAGTAACTTGTAACTACAGTATAAATATAGTGTAGTAAAAGTATAATATTTGCTTTGGAAATTTTGTGAAGTTGAAGTAGAAAATGGAAACTGAAGCAGAATAGAATACTGAAAAACTGTACAGCACAGTACTTACGTAAATGTACTTTCTGTGTGCTACTTTATGTACACCAATAGTCAGTCTGCAGCTACACAGCCACATACACATCAAGCTGCAGTGCATTGGATCTTCTGATACCTGTTGATCATGACCCACATTTGTCCCCTGTAAATCACAATATTAATGCCACCAGGTGGTATTAATGTTGTGGCTGATCTATGTATTCTGTGTAATCTCTGTCACCCTTGGTCTAGTCTGTTGTTGTCTGTTGTTTTTCTATAAAGGCCTGACTAAGTCCCTGTTCAAAGTATGTGCTGTATGTCAGCTGAATGATTTGTCAGCTGTGCAGTGGTGTGACTGAGGCTATGACTGTGGTAACTAGGATAAAAACGTTGCTGAATGCCTCATCTCAATCTTAGCAATACCCCTAATCCACTTTTATGTATCTAACCAAAGTACAAATAAAAGATTTTCAGTGTTTTCACTGACCGAACCCAATTGTATTTTGTTGCTATAAACAACAATCTGATAATGTATGGCTTCCTCCTTGCATAACAGAGATTCAGGTGGGTTTTCTGGATGCACTGACAGACTGAGTTAAGTGATAACAGTTTTCCAAAGTTCTCCTGAGCCCATGTGATTATATTCATAATTTCTCGTGCAGTACCACTAGGAGGTTCAAAAGTAACGCACATTCATGAGTGCCATTTCTTTTGAAATTTTTACATTTGTTTTTTTTCCTGCACAGGACAAAATGACTGTGCTTTATAATAATTATATGACACAAAGGACATTGCTGTTTTAAAAAAAAGTACTTTTTTGCACAATTTATTGATAATTTTTTTACAGATACGTAGTTGTATCGATAAAATGTCACTGTTTATGAAATTTGACAAAGTATTTACAAATATATATACTGAAATACCTCTGACATTTCATTGTACAGTATAATCCAATCAGTCTGATACCTCGGCTTCTGCTGTTTGCTGCATTAAAGAACATGAGGATAGCTGCATCTGTATTACCCTTAACGGCAGTCCTGATGTGAACACTAACTTAAAATTAGATAATGAATCAATTAATGTGATGAAACGTTATCATAAACTACACTAAAAATCTTTCAGGCTTTACAATTTCTCTGGAGGAAAATCCTTGTTAACACATAGTTTTGTGTAAAACACTGACATTAAAGTATAAAAAAATACAATGTGCATTCTGTAACCATTTCTATTTTTGCAGTATAATGTGTACTGCATCTCATTAATACAAACATGAATGTGAAGTGACAAACTGTTGCATAAATTTACAAAATATATATGGACACAATGGTTGTTGTTTCCTTACATCATATATTTGACTTCAGAGTCTGAAGGACAATTTTATGTCTCATTGTCTGCTATTATTATTTCTCTGGATCGTAATACCTCTTCTTCATGGCTCGATATTTCCTGAGGTAATAGAGAGCCTCTAGTTCCTTGATGACAAAGTCGCCCCGAGCTACAAGCTTTTTGATCTTCTCAGGATCTGTCACATCTTTATTCTTCATGAAGGCTGACTTCAGGCGCTCTCTAAAATACGCAGATCCCTGGGGGTAGTCGCGGCCAAGATACAGCAGCTTAAAGAGGACGAGGAACAGATTCAAACCTTTTTCAATACAGAACACAGCAGTACCGTGGAAGCTAGCTAGTTTATTCACTTACTATTTTGTAAAGTCTGACGACCTCGCCCTTTAAAGGATTGGCCATATCAGGAACAAGAAGGGGTTTCACACTTCTGAAACGAGAAAAAATTAAAAACAGAAACCGTTTATTAAGAGTCGATAAGAACGAGAGAAATATAAAAAGGGCAGAAGCCAGTCCAACAACAGAATGAATAAACAGCTAAATAGCTAGCTTGTTTGTTAGCAATGAAAACGCACTACATTCACCACAAATTCTGCGAATAATTATTATTAATTGTCTATTCGTATTTACACGCGTTATTATGATGGGTAGATTTACTCAAGCAATAAAGCAGAGACGTCTCTTTTTCGGTGTGTTCTTCCTTTGAGTGCAGTGGACAGCGAAACGTGCAGTTGTACACATAGTCGTATTTCACTTCGTTGTGTCGCAAATAAAAACACACAACTGCGCATGCGTGTGTGTTTCCATGGTTATTAGAACGCTGGGAAGTTTCATCATGGTGAGTTTTTGCTCGTGTATTTCGAAATAAACTGAACCTGTTTAGGGTTTAAACGGTAGCGTTTAACGCTATTTTTGCTTATATACTATTAATCCAACTAAAGCTTATAAAACAGAATTAACTAGTAGTTACAAAGCATAGAGGCTAAACATAACATTGCAACTTTGTAGGTAGTAAAGAGTACTGCAGTTTGCTAGTTACACTACTTAGACTGAGTTGTGTGCTCTTTATTGTCTTCATTTTCATGCTAACTTAACCAAATACTCCCTGCCTTGAATTCATGATTTAAAGCATGTCATTCTTTAACGTTCTCTCTGTTTTTTCCTGTGAATGATAGCCACCCAAGAAAGGAAAGGTATGAGCAAGAGGCAGTCAGTACATTCACTCTTTTATATATTGATCTTATAATCACAGATGTGTAGATAGAGATATGCAGTCAGGTGTAGAGTATACCAACCTCGACCCACCTTGTTCTCAGCAATGCACCCACTACCAAACAGACATACCAAACACCATATTAAATGCTCATTTGTGATGTTTTGCGTGTCTGAAGTCATCCAAGAAAGGAAGTAAGGTGTCTAAGGCTCAGAAGTTGAAGCAGCAGCAAGAGGAGGAGGAGAGGAGGTTGCGAGAGGAAGGTAAGTACCTTTAGGAGATCTCTTAGTAAAGTAATCATTTTTGAGTTTATAGGAATTAAACAGATTACAGTTTTAGGATATGTATTGAGGTACTGTATACAAGCACTTGGTTTTGCCTTATAGAGGAAGCGCGGCTGCAAGCTGAGAAAGAAGAACAGGAAAGACAGGAAAGAGAGATAAAGGAGAAGGAGCTGGAAAGGCTTGAATTAAAGGTAAGATGTCCTAATGAAATATACTGTAATAACATGTCATCTGTGATTGTGATATAGGCTACATTAAGTTTTTTCTTGTTAGAATAAACTCAAATGGAGACCATCCTGCACATTTCACTTTCACACAGTAGATTGTGTTCTTGAGAATGGGTGTACTGTATACTATTCTATGTACTGGTGTATAGTATCTGCAGTGTTCATGTGTCTTTTGCTGACAGGACAGAGAGCACAGAGATGAGGAGCTGAATGAACTCCGCCATCTACTGGAGGAGAATCATGCTGCAGTAACCAAATGCAAAACTGATGCTGTGGAAAAAGCCAAAGTGTGTGTTAATGTTATGTTTATGTCCCTGTTCAGACTGTAGAAAATATGAAATAATATACTAAATTCTAAAAATCAAACTTACCTATTAAGTAAAATTCAGTACTGTGTTTTTTTGTGTCCAGTGGGAGAGGTACATGCGTTGTGATGGCACCCCAGATCCCGCAGTACAGCAGGATATTAACACATATATCACCTTATGGAGAGACGACCCAGAGGTCAACATCACACCTGTGCTACAGCAGTGTAATCTTGCTCTTCAGGTCTGTGAAATTAGCATACTGAACATTTTTGATTAAATAAATGTTTTGTCAAATACCAAATGTTTTCTGGTTACTCCTTCCCATACTAAATACTGCAGGTGCTTTCTTTCTTTATTTTAAGTAATAGTGTGACAGAAGAGACTGTGGACAAAGAGAGACAAAGAAAACACATGTAAAAATGTATAGTTACTATTGTGCCTTCTAACAAAAAAAGCTCTTATAAGAAGAAATCATAATCATATATCCTTATATGAGATACATGAAATTTTGGGTATCAGGAGTGAGGATATAAATCTATTATAAAATAATAAACAAGAAAGTTATTATTTTCTGCATTGTAATGTTACAGAATCTGAGTGCAAATTCTTTTTGCCCCTTGTAGCTGGTTGAGGAGCTGGAAGATCTGCTCAGAGAAGCTGCAGATCCACAAGAGGTCCAGATATACCAGGAGGCTCTCATAAATTTACAGGAACTAATCCACTTAAAACACCAACTCATCACAGAGGAGATCCTTAAGGTACAAAATTCACAATTGGAATTCATTATTTATATGCATTGCCTTTTAGTATTTAGCAACATCAGAGACGAGATGGGCAAACACTGTTTGGGTTGTGTTTCCCCCTTGTGACAGAGAGCCAGTGCAGATATTGATACTGAGACAGGCAACATGCAAACTGTGGTCAAAGATGACAACATTACTCTGTGCCTCTGGGCCAACCTCAAGAAGAATCCAAGGTCTGTGGATCAATAAATCATCTGTACATCTGCATCATCTCAACATCTATATTTTTTATCTTAATTATGAAACTCTTGCATCAATGGGTCACTACACTATAGCAGGCACATTCATTTTTTAGCAGAAAGCGCAGCTTTCTAGTGTTTCTAACTGGTCCATCCAGGTTTAAAGGTTTAAACTTCAAGGAGGCCAGCATGGGTTTTGAGCTTCCCAAGCAGCTGGCCATGAGCAGCATCGCCGTACGAATCCTCCACACGCACTATGACCACCTGTCTTTGCTGGCCAGGATGGCTCATCAGAAAATGCACACACCCAGCCACAGGTCTGATAGAACTCTCTTTGCTAATGACACTTTTACAACAATTGCTCTACTTCTCAGAACTATTCTCTGTTCTGGCTCCAGGTCTCTTGCAGGAGGTGACGAGATTGCAGCAGACATAGATGTACCTGAGCAGGGAGAGAAAAAAGAAGACGAGGACGTGAAGGAAGACGATGAGGTGCAGCAGCAAGGAGTGGATGAGGAGGTGCACTCCATCCAAGGGTCTGAAGGGCAGAAGGTAAGAAGTAAGACTGAGCTGCTGGTCTTTGATTCATTGCAGTGTGATATTTTTATTCCTCTTGTGTGTGTATCTCACATAGAGCGCAGCCAGTCTACAGTCGAGGAAAAGCAGCCACCAGCTTGCAGAAGGCCGATCAAGCCAGATACAGACACAGATGGAAGCACTTAATGGTAAGATGCTCAACCAGGCATTTCCTGACCCTCCAAATGTGAACTAAACAGCTCCACCACTGTAGCTTAAATGTTAAATTTAAATTTATATAAAGCTTAAATTTTAAACATAAGTGTAAATCAAATTAGAAAGACAAAAATTTGATTGATGATTCTGCTTTTTCTTTCTGAGCTGAGGGGGACTTGACATCTCCATCAGAACAGCTCACAATTATGGACCAGGCTGAGTGTATCCAGGCTGTGGACTTGATGCAGTACACGCCTCTGGGTGGGATTTTCTACTGTGATGTGTTTTACCTCCCGCCACAAGCTTACCACGGCAACGGCTGGGAAATTAGACAGGTGAATAGAAAAGTGACTTTGTAGTTCCTGCCTACACCAGACCCAGCTGTTCACCCCTAAAGTTGATTCTACACCTTCCACAGATATTGAATACAGGGATACAGGTGTTCCTCTACCCCACGGAGTCCAACTTGGGTGATGACACAACACTCAGTTGCTCCCCTATTGGGGTATCGGTGACGCTGACTGACTCTGTTGTCTTCTTGAAAACTCCCCAAGTGGCTCGTTGGGATGCTGCTGGTACAACCCGTATCATAATCTATCAAACACAGAAAAGCACCCAAAATAGTAAAGCATAACTGAAGATGAAATTAGAAATGACACCTCAGCTGGTCTCTCATTCAGGTAAGCAGTGGAGGATGGATGGTATCACTGATGTATCTTATGAAGAGGAGGAGGCTAAGATCTCCTTCAAAATGAGCTCCTTCCAAGCTTTTGCGCTGATGCAGGAAACATACGCCAACTTTCCGTTCCAGGACTGGGAGCTCAGGCCACTGGGCCGAGATTCAGCTGTTTTCACTGTTAATGGAGCACTCATCAATCTCAGTATCACCATCCAGGTATGAGACAGGCACGTGAACATTTATCCTGATTTGAGAATAAATTAAATTAAAATCTTTCCTAATAATTGAGTTTGTGTAAATTTTAACAGGGCGACCAGTGCATGTTGCAGTCCGAGCGAGAAAAAGGTCTCTCTCACTTCACAGGGAAGTGGATGAGCGTCGCCACCCTGCAGAGAGCCATGATCAGTGCGGGGATCAACATCTTTGTCGATGAGCACACGGACAAATACATCAGCACCTATTGCAAGGTGTGTATCTTCTACCCACTTGCTTTTAGAAGATTCTCAATGGGACTCTTTGGTGGCCTCCCTGAACTACTCTTTCACAATTTGCACCCTATGAATCCTGGCATTGTTGTTTTGGAATATGCCCACGCCATCAGGGAAGGAAAATATCCATTGATGAAAAAACCTGGTCATTCAGTACGTTCATGTAGCCAGCAGACCTCATTGTTGCCACCTGGAACATCACTGCAGTCATTATAATGCTACCTGGACTTCTTATTTGTATTTGCCATTCTACTAATGCTACTTTTGATTGACCTTGTTTGTAGATTACATTTAAAATTTCCCCGGCATTATACACCATGCTGTGTGGTTTTCTCTGCTCTTCAGGACCCACTTACGGAACATGCTGCCTACGAACAGATGGCCCTCTTCGCCTCCGCCTGTGCTTTCTCGTGGAGCAATTGGAATGCTAAATGTGGAGCTGAGAATCTGGTCATGCAGGTATTTTTCCTCACACATAAAGCTAATTTAATTTGGCATTCTAGCCATTTTTCCCCTCTCACTGTGGGATGGCTACTTCTTCTCGAATACCTTCCAGTCACATGGCAAAGGTAATTTCAACCACGTCTGCCCCAACACTGGGTCAAAATGTTGTGCAGTGCACCTCATCCAGACCTTTACTGTGCCACTCAGGTGCTCCAACCAGATTTACAGACCAACTGATCAGGCAGTGCAAAAAGACGAAACTATTTAGGATAAGAGGGGGGAAGTCATGAATTGCCACACCGAACCGTGCTTTCAGCAAGGAGTCCTGGTTCTTATAAGAGATTACTGGCCACCTTCATGATTGAGAACAAATACGAGATTCAGAAATCAAAGAAACTGTACATTATTTTCCTTTTCTTCCTTGTCCTTTTTTGTGCTAGGTTTGTGAACACCTCTGTCCCACCCCTGTGCCTAAGGACTCACTGAGTCTCTACCTGCTAGGTGCTCAGAGGAGTCAGAAGCTGCAAATCCCAGAGAAGAGTGAAGCTTTCTCTCCAGACCTGTATCCTGACAGCGAGTTTCACTCCACCTTCATCCACATGCTCCAGGACAACATGAGCACTGATGGCATAGCTAGGACCAGAAAATCCAATTATATGTTTGTTGATACAGTACAGTATCTGCTGTGTGCCACCAGACCCCTCATGCATTCCTAAACTTGCATTTTTGTAACTAAATAAATTTTAACCCCCTGAATTTGAAATGAACATTGGCATGCAGATAAGACCACACATCTTCTATTGTAAAATTTGCCATTTTATTTGTGCAAAGGTAAACGCTTCTTCTTTGGAACATACAAAAGTGTATGAAGTTGAAAACGGTGACAACCACAGCAAGACCGTAGAGTAAAATAAAAAACCCTTTGGTGTTAAAACTTGAACAATGTAGAATTATAACTTAACAAAAATAAACTGATATTCACATATCCCCCCTCAAGACTAATAAACTCAGAGATTTCAAAAACACTTAAAATGAAAGTTTTATTACCAGTGTTTGTAGACTTAAGTTATAAAATATGCTCTAAAACCAATTAGGGATGGAAAATTCCATCAAAAATGCTGGCAGTCTCCTGTATCCTCATATATGCTTAAAAAGCCATGTGGCACAATCTGAGCCATCATCCATGATGTTTGTCAATGGAAAACCATACTTTGGCTCACTGTATAATTGACTGGATCAGAGCAATCATCATGATTTAAGCTATGACATGATTGGTCAGCGTTGTGCCAGCTCTCATGACCCATCAAGCCTGATTTAAAATATTGTGTTGGCCCCAGGTAGACAGTTGCAAGCAGCACTGACAGTAAAACTGCATTATAATGCATTAAGGACATTGAGTAGCCCACCATAAATGACATTGGTTGCCGCCATCTTCTCTTAAAACATAGACACATGCATTCACACAGACTAATTTAGCAAACGTGATGTGATGCATAAAATCCTCCATAGGTTAACTATGCCCTGAGGCCTGACCTGTGCTGTTAAAGACTTTTTTTTAAGAAATCTTCAGGCACCAGTAAACATTCAAGCAGCCTTCGCTCAGGAGTGGTGCACTGTCATTTCTTCTTCACCACCTCAGTCACAATGTGCAGAAGGCCGACTGGCGATAGCACCATCCACCCCAAATCTCAGGGGCTAGATGGGTGGCTGTCCATTGTGCTGGAGCCCTGCATAGGGCCACAGTAGTTGCTGAATAGTCATCCATGAGTCCCCGGTCCCCACAGGAGCAGCGTCTACGGCTGGCTGCATCACCAGGCTGGCCAGAAGTGCCAAGAGACCTGCAGAGGATGACAAGTGGATTTAACTTCTCCCTGTGTCGAGGACAGCATCTAAGCAGAAGCTCACTAGGCTGAGCACTTTTCATAATTTTATGCATATTACCCCTGAAAAGTCTTCTGAGAAACTAACAGAGTGTACCTGCCAGCACCACCACCATGGCCAACCAAAGCCAGAGTCCCCTGCCGCCTCTGGCTACTGCTGCTGCCGCCACTGTGCGGGATGAGGTTAGACTGTGGGACAGAGACTGGGCAGCTCCTGGATCTGTAGACATAGGGCTGGAGGAAGGGCTTGGACTGGAACAGGGCAAGAAAAGAGAACAAAGTGTTATCACAGCCTAGATAAATAATGATGTGGGACACAGATGGAAACAGAGAAATACAATGTTAGCCAAGGCAAGAGAGTGAAGAAGTCACCAAAAATGATGGGCATGGGAATACGTTTTCACAGAACAGTGCCTTAAACACTTTCTGGTAAAAACAGAGGGTCATTTGTGGTAACTTATGCAATAGATAAGTGAATTAGCTGCAGCTCGGTGAAATCGAAAATTGGCTTCAGTGAAGCACATTTTACCAATTGACTCAAGCAGTGTTAAAGATGCACAGCCATTTACACCATCTTCATCAGCATAATGGAAAAGCTGTCAGCAGCAGTTAATGGTAATTGGCATGGAGGTGGATTTGAGCAATAACTGGTTAGGCAAAAGCAGCAGAGAATTTTGGCCTGGAATCTGTCAACAGGAGTGCTACTCCAAATCATTATGGGAGTCAGGGCAAGGATGTAAGTGGCCTTTGATTGGCACTCCTACCTGATAAATACAGGCCTCTAGCATGCGTTTGTTTTTTGGACAGAGATAGAATCCAAAAGCTCTTCCTACTTTGGACCCTACTCTCTACACACTTACAGCATTACAAACAGTTCATCTTGAGTCCTGAGCGATGTAGAGGTAGGTAAAGAGGAAAGGACAGTTCAGAACACCACGATACACAAAATACCGAGTGGCCTCACAAAAAAAGTAGTCAAAGTGTAGTAGTTTACATATAGTAAGTAAATAACAGTAAATGGCAGTAGGTGAAGCACAGTAAAGATGGATTATCAGTTTGCACATTGCAAGTCAGAACTTGAGATCCATGCATGAAACACAAATCACAAGGCTGCAGATATCGGTTATATAGACATACACTGATCTCAAGTCAGATCTCAAATGTTCATTTCTGGTCCTCACAGTAAAATAGCCTAAACATGATTTAAAGCAGCTGAGCCCCTGGAGCAAAGAAGCTAGTCCAGTATAGACCCATGAAATGAAAGAGTTTCATCACTTAGATGGTTCCATATGCTCACCAACTTAATGATAACACGGAAGTAAGTGTAATATGATTTGCTGCTCACTACTGCAAATTGATTACAGAAAAATAATTCAGCTTGCATGCAACTGGAGTCATTTTGTAACAGATTGGTTGAATAAAGAGCTGAGGTGAGCCGTTTTCTCTGACGTGCAATGCAAAAAACACCACAACAATTAGTTTGGCTGTTAAGCATCAAATACAGATAAAATAAAAATCTGTATTGTTGCATATGTGTGATACCAAAAAACAGTTTAGAGCTACTGGAACCTCATTATTCTTAAATGATGAACTCTTCCACTATGCAGCTAGCCTCTTAGCTTTGCTGGCAGAAAGTGGTGCCGAGTAGGCTAGTGGTGGGTATTTGGTTGGACTAACGTCTTGAGGGGCAGAATGAGGGAGGTGAGTTTGTTGCCCAGCTCACTGAGACTGGACCTCCTCCTCTCTGCCACTGGCTCCTCCTTCTCTTCCTCCTCCGACTGGCAGTCAGTGTTGTCGCAGGCTGTCCTGTGGGCATGCGTGGGTCAGGCATTCACAAACACACTGTTCATTGCACATTCAAATACGAGCACGGCTACATAACCACACTTTTCATGCATATGCAGCCAACGCAAGCAGGTAGACGCAGACAACCTAAATATTTGCTGATTAACATTCATCTGCTGTACAGAAAAAGGGACTTTTGTGACTGTGGTAACTTTGAGATCCCTGATAAAAATCATGTTTGTGCATTTTCTGCAAAACAATACATGCCCATAATTACAACTTACATGCTTCATTATTATATCATAAACCCACAAAGCAATTTCAAAACCTTTCAGACATTTGGAAAACACTAAAGTGATTGATTTGTACAGTCTCAGTTTCAATTTTGGCTTAGCTCACAAAACAGGACAAATTGTACTTTTGTCATCCAAACATTTGAAAGCATACAATGGCATTAAAACCAGGAGAAAAAATCCACACATTCTCTTACTTTACATTTTACAAAAACAAAAGAAGAAAATGTGCTTACAATACAAAAGTATGCAGGCTTCTCAAACACTTTCCCATGCAAGGATGGACCAGATGCATGGAAGATGGCTACCATGTGGTTTGACGTCATCACTGATTTTTGAGTTTGTCTAAGCACAGTCAGTGTAACCTGTTTAAGTAAGAGAGACTTCAGGACTTGTTTTAATTTTTTAATCAGAAATTTGTATTGTAAACAGAAACTATTTGGCAAGAGTGTAACAAAAAATGACAATGAAAAAAATCCCTCCATATAGCATTAACTACAGACCAATATGGAGAAATGTAATCTATAACCTTAGAAGTTCCCAGTATATTCCACCATCTGCCACACAGTAATGATGTCACACCAGAAAGCTGCCATTTTTATGCATCTGTGTCCACTGTGAAAGAATCTGCGGCACAGCTAGCGTGATATCCTTCTCCTGATATATCTTACCCCTTCATCATGACAGAGGGCTCTTCAGTGTCAACCCATGCCGCAGAGCTAACAAAGCGCTTTAGTGGAGGGCGCGCCATGCTCTTTCCTGCCACATTCCTGAAAACCACCGTTATCACAGTTGCATAACAACAACTCTCATGTCATGGTAAATCAAGACTCTGTGGCTTCCAAAAAAAAACTAACACAAAAGAAAAAACCACAGCTTCCCCACACACCGGAAATGATGTGGTGTGTTCTAAGTAAGTAATTTAAATAGTCCTCATGCATTTATTCTTACTGTACTCCAAACAGAATAAGTTTAACTACCTGGCATAATATAATACAATTGCAAATTTAACATAAATACCTACCACGGTGACCGCCTGGTCAGTCTCTCAGTTTCTGCCTCTGAGCCATCTTGTGTTTTGGACTGTTGGGACATCAAATAAATTAAGTCATGATGATGTAAACAAAACTGCTCACTGAGACTAGTTTCTATCAATCAACTGGTGTGAGTGAAATGCAGCTAGCTCTATAGTGAAGCATGTTTTAGAAAAACTGGGGCTGCAGTTTGATTCATTTATAAAGAGATGGTAATGTGATCCTCACCATGTCAAAGTGCATGTTGCCTCCACCAGAGCGGGGAATTGCTGCTATGCTGACTCTGCGGGCTGATGACTGTGAGGGGATATAAAAAAAACACAAAAACAAACTAATTAATACATTTTTAAAAATGAATACACATAACTACTATGTAAACCCTGAGCACTGGAGAATAAGATCACATGCAGCTGACCTTGTAGTACTGTGGCTGCTTCTTGCCACGGAAGTCATCTGGAAAGAGGAACCAATTGGTTACTTTGTGCACATGTAGTTTCTGTTTACATTAATCACTTACACTACTCACAAAAAGTTAGGGATAAAAATTTCAGGATTAACCTAAAATGCACTAAATCCCTTAATTTTTGAATGCACTTGTCCAACTTCTCAATGTTTCAGTACTTTTTACACAACTTGCTGTTCTCTAACAAGGAGCTTAACGGCAAAATTCACAACAGGTGTTT
>JAUMHL010000016.1:4760178-4793753 GCA_032362345.1 Sandelia bainsii
TAGTGTGAACTTTTTACGTTTTCCATAAATTTCACCCGAAAGCCAAATATCCCTAACTTTTTGTGAGTAGTGTATTAACACGTATACCCTTACTGTATGTTCAGATGTTTGTATATACACAAGTAGAGTTAAATAACATGGGTTTTTTAGGGTTAGATTGCTAATATGGAGGTTCCACTGTGACCATATCTACAAAAGCACAAACAAATATTACTGCACTGTAAGTGGGACCTTGACAGTCAATGTGTCTGTGTTCACTTCCAACCTCTTTCAGTTTGTGATCCAAACGACCTCTCATTCTGCATGAGTGTCTCTCTCAGCTCCAACAGCTCAGCGTGCTCTTTGGTGTACATCCTCCTCAGATTTTCCACATGCTGGATCATCACCTCCACTGCTTTACCAATACGACTCTCCTGACATCCACATACACAATGGAGTCCAATGAATCATCAGAATCAAAATCATGCTAATCACATGGCACTGCAATTTTCCATTGTTGGTAGTTGCATCACCCAGCAGAGGCTCTTCTTGTCTTACACTCACCTGATGAATGGCTCCTAACATCTCAGAGCGACTCGATACTCTGGCCATGGACTGGATAAGGATATCGAGGTTCTTCTGGAGCCTCTGGATGATCTCCATGGACTGGTTGTCATCCTCACACAGAGGAATCAGAGCCTGGTAGGTAGCGGGAAAATAGGAAAGAGATAAAAAGGAAGACTAAGACAGATGAAGAATGATTGCAGCTGACAAAAACTTAAAGGATTTCCAACTACTCACTTCTTCAATTTAACTCATGGTTTAAATGCATTTTTATTTATACAAGGCCACTGTCCTCCTGTCACAATCACTCATCTTTGTACTTAAACAGCAGTGTGAAAACTGCCTGAAATCTGTTCAAACGTGACCACATCTCTATACGACACCAGAAACTCAAGCCAAACATGATGTAATTTGATGCACGTTTTGCATTTAGACACAGACTCAAACATTTGAAAAAGTGAGAGAATTATAAATATTTACTGGGAATTATTCAAAACAGTCCATGCACCTAAAACTGAGAATAATGTCAAATATAATGTCAAAATAAAATTCTGTCGTCAGATGAGGATACTTTAAGCTCTCCAGTCTTAGAAAGCTGGAGACACACACACACACACCTGCAGTAAGCCCTGGCAGCTGGACACTTCCCTGCGGACGTTCTCCTCAGCCAGGTCACGTGACCTCTCCTCCAGTCGGAGTCTCTTCTCCAGGGTGAATATGTCACACTTAAAGCCTAATGCCAGACGCTGGAACTCTGCCTGAAAACATAAGAAAATTAGAAGTTAACTTTTTTGAATTGGAGCTAATGGTGGGACACACTTTAGATACCAGCCATTTGACCGTTTTGAATATTCCTTGTTTGTTTCTGCGTCACTGATCAAAGACAGAATTGGTGTTTTGGGTGGGAATATTACAACAAATAAATTAGGAAACTTCAATAGTTGCCCATAGACAACCCTCAGATTAGTTTGTTTCAAAAAGTAGGGAAAACTTCACAAACTAATGCTTAATCCAGTGTCACGTATAGACAGAAAGGACACGTGGGAGAAGAAAGGGGGTATGACATGCAGCAAAGATCCCCAGCTGGACTCAGACAGAGGATTCTGCAATTACATGGCACACGCTGTAACCATTTAGCTACCAAGGTGCTCCAAGTGTCACGTGGGTCTGATTTCAAATGTACTTTCAAATACACAAAATCCTAAAAAAACACTCATCTTAAAATTGGCTGTTACAGGAACATCCTGGTAGCTGAATGGTTATAGCACATGCTATGTAACCAGTGTCCCTGGTTCGAGTCCGACTGAAGATCTTTCCTGCATGTCATTCAGGGGGAATGACATCCAGGAAAGATCTTCAGTCCTCTAGTCCCATCTTTCTTGTTTGCCTCTCTACTGATACTACTGTCAAATAATGGCAAAAATGCCCCAAAAATATCTTTATAAGATGTTGCTGTTGTGTATAGTGAAAGCCACTAATGATTAATTTTAGAGTACATACCTCAATCTCTTTGTCACTAGGTAACAGGCTGCAGAGACAATAAAGACTCATGTTACACGTACACATGGATTATTATAGATTTAAACATTAAGTTGGGTTACCGTGATCATTTGCTGTCTTACCTGTTCTTATCCTCTTTAAAGGTGTCACTGGTGTCAGATATGATTGATGTTTCAGCTAGAAAGTGTAATAAGCAGATGAGTGATAGCATGACAAATACTGTACCTAAAAGCAGCAATCAATCATTAAGTTTTAAATAAATGTATACTGTACACATTTCAAAATAAACTGTAACTTGGTTCAAAAGAAAGGTTGTATTTAGTATAACAATGTACAATAATGATATCACACATACTTTCCTTCTCAGTGACCATGCTGGTGTCACTTTGGTCCTCCTGAACCTTTTGTTCCTTGATGGCCTCCATGCGCGAAAGCTCCTGCAAAGTTTGGATAAACGTTACTGCCTTTCTCTGCTCCTTGTCCTATTCATCACCTGCAACTCTGATCCCTCCATTACGCATGCCACATGTCAACATGCATATTGCTCCCTTTACTCACTCCTTGCCATCTCTACATTCTCCTTAAACAGTCTTTAAATAATGAAAGTGGATTGTGAAGTTTCAAAGCAGCTGGCAGTGCAGTTGGTTCTTGACTTGAATGATATGACCCTATGGGATCTCAAATGAAACTGCACAATGTATACTACTGTTTCTCGAACACTCCCACAGCTAGAAAAACATTTCCCTTCATATTACAACATGTTCAGTGAATTCACCCATTACACAACTGCATCACTAACTGAAAAAAAAAAAAGAATCTTAGTGACATCATCTTCATCCACCATGATGGTGATTCATCAAATTAGTTTTAAACTTGCTTGAACTATATAATTCAATCAGTTGAGACTGAAGTAGGACAAGAGCAGGTCTTACCAGTTCCCTTTTATTTTTGCCATGGAGGAGGAGGGAGTCCTTTCTGGCACCACTATCCTCTGACTGGCTGGGGTCAGAGGTCACGCTTCCCATACCACTCCCTGATTGGCTGGCATGTGTGAATGACGATACTGACTGAGGAGAGCTGCTGTTAGAGGTGGTCGTTCTGCTGAGCTGCTCTGTCCCTGGAAGGTAGTGTTGGTGGTCAAAGTTACACATAGATGTAAAAACAGTAATTCATTGTACAAATATCAGATTTGCATTTTCATGTTAATAAACACATTTGAGAATTTCTTCCTACCTGGCATGCTGGCACCTGCTGTTGAAGCCTCAGTTGTACTATCCTGGACACTCTCCTCCTCTTCCACCAACACAGGTAGCAGGCTCGTGCTAGAACATGCATACAGTGCACCGTTATGCAAGACTACATCATTTCCAAAAGCAAATCTAAACCTTAACCTCTATACTAAAAAAAACAAAAAGCTAAATTTGGTTTTAGAGTTGATGTTTTGAGGACGGTTCTGCAGAAATCACTAAAATGTTCAGGAGATATTTTCACTGGATGTGAAAACCCTGCGAGCTAACAGTTGCCAGTGAATCACTCACCTGTCCTCTGCTGGCGATCTGTCTGTCGACTGGTCGCGGCTCAGGCTCTGAGATAGATCAAACAAAGACAAGGAGGGGCAGGGGTGAGAAAAAGACAGGTGGCCTTGGAGCACAGTTTTCTGTCCCACATCACAACGAAATGGTAAATGATTAAAAAGGCACATGCACAGATACGTTCATATACATGTAGCGTACCTGTCCCATGGCAGTAAAATGCTATCTAAGCCGTACAGTGTGGAAGAGAAAGATTGGACTGATTCCTTATATAATATGGAGCTTCATAGAGAGCCCTGCAGCTCTATGAGTGTGAGTGTGTGTTGCTGAGAGGGGTGCTCAGAAATCACGATAACACTGGCACAGTGCTAAGTAGTGGAGGCGGACTGCGTGCATACAGTCGTGTGAATACACATGCACACAGTAAAGTAAGGTGAGCACTCAGAGCAATGCAAGAGGATATTGTGTACTGCACTCATTACACAAGAGTGTACATAATATGCGTTTTGACACTGCTCAAAAATAGGAAAGAGCTACCTTACCACTTCACTGATACAAAACATAAGCAAGCGTTAATGTCATACTACAACCAAAGCAACCATAATAAAATTAAACTGACTGTTGCTCAGTTACCATTAAAACCATCATACTGTAACTCTTATTAACTGGATTAACAGTAATGACTCAAAACAATTGTGATTTTTATCTCTACATAATGATTGTCTAGGATAACATGTTAATTATGTAATTGTTGTCCTACAGACATAATTGTGCCTTTACTGCAAATACAAATATACACATGCGTCAAATGCCTATGAAAACTTCTTCCATTTACATGTAAAACTACTATTTGAATATATCCAACTTATGCTAGTAAGACAGTCTCAGCTACTTCTTGTTGCAAGCAGTCTAAAACCAGGAGTGGATACTGAATCACCAAAATGATTTTAATTTTACTGAACATTTTTGACCATGCTTTTGTGAGTATAAAATTGAATTTTGTTAATGTACTGAACTCAAATACAGCAACATAGCTTGTATTTCTTAACTCCATTCAGGACGTGTCTCAGTGGGGGATGGGACTAATGCATGACACCTGCAGGTAGGAAACTAAATAGCTGATCATGACGATCATGACTCAAATCAATCTTCTAATCCATGACCTGAAAATAAATTCAAATGAAAATACTGTATAGCCCTATTAAATTTCTTACTTCAACATTCTCTTTTTTGATGATGTGCTCTAACCTGACATTTTCATGTTTCATGAAGTAGTATGCTGGTCTGTTATGAAATATGAAGCATTTCAACTTGCAGTAAATTTAGAGATACTGAAAATACTGACACTTTGGTTATCAATATTCAGTATAATGTACTTGCCTCTTTTGGCAACAGAGTTCAGAGAGGATGGCCCATCCTGTTATGTCACTGGTTAGAGCACTGAGAGGAAAAATGGCCACCTGATACTCTTTCACTCAGTAGACGTATGAATTAGCAGAATAAAACAAAGAGATGGGGTCAAAAAAGAGGAAGAAGCAGTAATGTGCAGCTGCTGCTGAAGAGAACAGAGGAAGCTGCATTCCCTTATGCATAAAATCACTTCCCCTCTCACACTAACCTTAGTACGGCTCATGCCTCCTGTGTTTGAGTCCGCCTTGCCTTCTTTCTCTTCTGCTCCTCTTTGGGCCTCACTGGTCGGCTGAGTGCTGTCCACAGGTGAAAGGTCAACTGTCAAGTACTATGATTTTTCTCATTCTTACTGTCTAGTGACCCAAAATGGTATAATATGAAAGCAGCAGTGAGAGATGAGGAACACTCTTAGGTCTGTAGGTGGACTGTGCTTATGCAAAGTATGGCTCCAGAGATACTAATTAGCCTGCGCACTCCTCCCACAGCGAGCAAAACACCCATTTGACTAGCAAATATGGGCCAAGTCATAGGGAAATGATCAAACTCAGCAAAATGCTGATGACTGCTACAGCTATTGATAATATGAACTTCAAATCTACCAGGGATAGTTTACACAGCCATGGAAACTAGTCAGGATGCTGACTATGGAAGCTTCTATTTTGTGGACATTAGGTAGGATTCTCATCAACATCAACCATCTAAGTAATTGTTAGATATGGGAGTAATTTTCAATATTAACAGCCACAGTAACATCTGTGGCATTGTGGTGGCAGATTAGCTTTCTTATCCATCACTATTTTGCAAAGTACCGTTTTGTCAGTCAGACATTAATTACATCAGATGTATTATGGGAAAGACAGAAGTAACTAACTGCAGCAAACTTGTTTTGCAACATGGTAAAACCATATATCTTACTATAATTAACACATAAAAAGTACTATGATTTAAGCAACTAAGCAAAAAGAAAATTAAGAATATCTGATTTCGGTGCCCCCTAGTACTAAAACACACTGAGGAAAGATCATTCTTTTGACTACAAAAACCATAGAACATCACACATAAATACACTCAGCCTATACTAGCTAGTCCATTACATCCAGTACAATATTTATTTTTCATTTACCTCTTCCTCTGGGTAATGGCGTCATCTGATCCAGGTGATGTGTTGTCAGAGGAAACTATCTCGACTGCCATAGAAAGGTTGTTATCAGGTATGATAGTTTGGTCCTGTTCAGGTGGGATGCTCATTTTCTGAGCTGGATCATCTGAGAGAGACCGTGTAGCCTCACATTTCTCTGCATGGTTAGATGAGAAAAAAAATAATGCTTCAGTGCTTTTTTACTGTAGTGTTCAGTGGTTGGCATATTACAACAATGCCAGTTATTGTGGTATTAGTGTAGATTTCCCAGGATGCATTACCAGAGCGCAACTGTCCAGAGTTGCATGCAAACTGAATATTTTAGCTTTCATATTTATGTATTTATTTAATGAAAAACTATTTTGTAACATTGGAGAAAGTTCTCTTTACAGTCCATATTGGAACAGAATTAACAGATATAGATAAGATATTAATCGGCCAATCCAGTTAGTAAGATCTGTTTCTGTTTTCATGATGGTATGCAATACTGCAAGCATCCTTATCACCATAATAAGCAAGTACATGATTTTACAAAGCAGTTTCCCAGCTCTGCATTACCAAAAAACAAGACAAAAATTATGTTCATACTGTGATTTTGAAGAGTTTGACCTTTATCTTGCAAAATGTTGTAAAGCCTTCTCTTCTCTAAACAAAGCATATCAAGTAAGTCAGGAAATGACTCAGTCTGGTTAAGTTGCTGGGGGAGAAGAAACTGAAACAGAAAGATGTGAGTGATCCACATAGAGAATGAATTACAGAGAGAGAAGGTGGTGGAGGGTCTTACTGTTCTCTGAGTGGGATGCATCAGGGAGAGCATCCGCCTCTGGGTGTCTAATGCTGACAGCTTGTGCGTGGGTGCTCAGTGGCACCGCTGCCTCTTCCTGAAAACACATGTGCGCACACACATACACAGAAACATCGTTATAAATATTCAAAGAAAAAAAAGGAAAAGAGTGAAAAGGGGTGAAAAGATCAAATAAGCAAAACACATTAACCATGTAGCAAACAGCAGGCCCACAATCAATCAAAAGAAACAATTCTGTGAGACAAGAAGGCATTGCATAAGATACCAACAAAATATCTAACAGCTGACTGACAGCACAAAGCATCAGTGATTAGTTGCTGGAAAGACCTCCAATTTCTGTCAACTTCATACAAATTCAAAAGCAAACACCACTTTCATACTGGCTGACACAAATGATGGTGTTAAAATTAGTTTTATAAACCTTGCAGGTGTGAAATTAAACAGAGGATTGCAAGTGAGTTGAATGCATAAAAAAACTTGATTGAAAGAGTATAGCTGTAGAATGTATTGTTATTTGGTGCAAAATAGGTTTGGATTATCTCTTATATTTTTCTTCAAATGCAGATGCATAATTCCTTCTTTTACCAAGAACAGCAAGCCAATTTCTTTCACCTCTGTGGTCTTTAAGTCTCGTCACTGTCATTCTATATAAGGAAGCAGAGAGCTTCAGCACAAGCATGCAGTCTGCTGCCTGTGAGCAGAGGCTGTGAATAATGATATGAACAGCTATTTGGTAGGCAAATGGCAGAATGACAAAAAGAGTGTTAAAGATGAGAGGAGAGTCAGAGAAAGGCCATATTATGTGTGTTTAATGTCATACATTAGATCAGACATAGAAATTATATTAAGAAGAAAACTCAAATCACTGTACATTTTTTAGATAGTATTCCTACCTTCCAGGCAGACATTGCTTCCCATTCATTAGAGAGTTTAAATACACTTGTAGACACATCACAGTGGCAGAAACTGATTTTAAAGCACCATTTGTTGATGGTGTTTTCAAAGACGCTCCCCTATCTGATATTTGAAACACACTCAGAAATGATGTGTCAGAGCATCCTTTAACACTAACAGTAAGCATTTGTGAGAGATCTGCTTCTAACACCACTATCATACAAGTGACAGTTTAAGTGTGACCAAAACATGCAACAGACAAAATGAACACTGATGAATTAGCCATCTCCAACAAGTTTCTAGTTACTATTCACACAGTTGAAATAACAAAACAAAAATTGCCTGATAGGTTTGTCCATGGTCCTCTTAAGTATTATTAGTTTACCTGTTGAAAACTTCATACTTCCTTAACACAGCAAAGATCTTTAACATTTTATTAAATCAAGCAAAGTAGAATAAGCATTCCTGCTTTCTGCTGATGCATAAACAGTTGTAACACCTGGCATCTGCCCAGTAAATCCACAATTATCTACTGATGGTCTCTGAGCAGCTGCTGATTCAATGTTGAGCACAAGAGAATATCAGCAGTAGTTGCTCCAGGTGGAATTTAAAGATAGCAGAACATAGTTTTTAGGCTAGTGCAAGAATACAAAACTGCAGACTGCAAACTAATCTGTAACACTGACAGTGCTGTGCATTGCTGAAAGTCTCATGTACTGATTTCAGTACAGATGAAATAAATCCTTACCAACAGTAGTGCTTTAAAGCTAGTAAAGAACACCTGTCAGTGTTTCTCTATCCACCACATGGTCTAAATCATGTGCCCCAAAGGTTTTTAGCTGTAGGTGCAGTAAGCATTAAATGAATCTAAACAGTGAGGTTTTCAATGGATAACAGAAACTGTTAAACTGAGGTCAACTGGGAGAAAGCCTCCATTGTAGTGTAATCATTGCACTAAGCTACAAACACATTCCACCAGATGACACACATGACTTATGCTGTGGTATCCATGTGGTTTCCTGAGTGAAAGATACTTAAATCAGATTAAACATATTTTTAAAATCTTGTTTCAAGAAAATAACTCTTTCTTAAGTTACACAATTATGCAACTTTTGTTAGCAACACTCCTCTGTGGAGTAAAAAAAACTTAATTCAGTTTGTTTACTAGTCAGTATTTTAAGGAATGTTAGGAAATTAGTCAGTAATTTACTACACTAATTTCCATTAGTTTTATTGTTAAAGGTAACAATCATCAAATTTGTGATATTTATAGAAAGTATAAATACAGAACAACAGGAAAATACACAAAGGTTATATACAGGCAGAATCCCAAACTGCTTAACACATACACCAGTCCCATGACAGGATCATCTCAGTTTATTTACCTTCAAAAGCTGACAGTTCTCATCTGGCTTCGACTCACTGCAGGATACAGCATCTATGTGACAGATAAAACAAAAATCAGGAAAATTTTAATGGAGGAAATAGGAGTCAGAAAATAACCCAAACACTTGTTCAATCCATTTACAGGGGTTAATAGACAACAAAAAAGCAACCCCACCTTTTACCATAAAAGGTTGAACTATTATACAAGGCACTATTATACAAGGCACTGAGATGTGAGAGGGGCGGGGGTTAAAATACCGTGCATGGCTAAGGTGGCATTAATGACCACATTCACACTCTTATTTTCTGTCTCTGCCTGCGAGCCACTCAGGCAGGCAGAGGAATGGGGGATTACTGAGCTCACATCATAGCCTCAGACGGATCTTATACCTGGCCATAGAAGGACGTTGAGGAAGAGAGGATTTCATGTACCGTGTAGACACACACACACGCGCACACGCACACACAACCTTTAGAAGCCCAAGGCCACAACATCCATAGAAGGCAGGGGTCTACTTCCAAGGACCTCAGAGTGTGTGTATCCTTACAGTGAGGGGTGTGTGTACAGTACCGGTGTTTCAAGGGTGGCTGAGTGGCCCTGTGACACTCATGGATTACAGGGGATAATCCACTATCACTCACACACACTCCAAGACAACATCAGATCAGAAAGCCCTTGTTCACCAACAGAATTTAGCCTGTCAAGTACTTTGTAAGACTCAGTGAAGTCTGCAGGACAATGCATCAGCTGCACAAGTGTAAGTCATTATGACATAACATCCTGTGCTTTTTAGCTTCACAATTTGGACGTACAATAAGAAAGACCCCAAAAACTGCAGACAGTAATCAGTAATGTTAGGTAGCAGAGAGAGTCATGTTCAATTTAAGCATCAACAAATGCACACCTAATCTAAAATGTGGATAAAATTATATTTTGCCTGCTATCTACTACAACAGCCACACATGTACTCCATATTCTCCTGCTGGATGTATGAGCTCACATTTTTTTTGCCTGTGGCCAGCTCAACACTTATTTTTACTGTTAGTCCTACTGAGTTTGAGCCAGACCTAGGAACAGGGTAAGCACAGGGGTCACAACAGGGTTAGCAAAATATTAAACTATATTTAGACCTATTTGGCTAGGCTTTAAGAGGTTCTACATAGTTCAAAACATCTTATGTTTTTTAATAAGACAGTTCAAAAACACATCTTCCTCTGCTCTGGGGCTCTCCAAGAATGATTTTTATTGTTTTTGTCATCAAGTTTTATGCCATTTGAGAGTCATTTAGTATTTGAAGTGATCCTTATATCCATTCTGATATCCCCACTCACCTTGATCATCTTCCGGTGTGCCCTGCCCAGGCTGGGCTTCCCCAGAGTGGGTGGACAGGGGAGTTGACCTGTCCCTGACGTCTCCCTCTCCTGCGCTGTCCACCACTGTCCACTTCTCTTCAACGTCCTCCTCTTCACCTTTTTCTGTTAATTTATCAGCTGTCTTCTCTGGCTTGCTGTCCGTTTGCACGTTCTGCACCCTGCAATTCCTGTCCGCTATCTCGTTCTTCAGGAAGTCCTGGAGGGCAAACTCCTCATCCCAGTCAAAGTCATCGCCAGGCTGAAAGAAAAGAAAAGGTAGTAAATTAGGCACAGTAATACGTCTGAGCAGTGAACGCTACGGCTGTACAGAAATATCACAGCAATAACCACTTAATTACAAAACATAAATATAAAAATACAAAAAGAAAAGAAGTGTATACTGTATATTATAATTCTTAGAAACTTTCTGAAACACTCAATGCAAGTAAGCTTTTCGAGAATGACAACCATCTTTTTGTTTGTTAATAAAATGAAGATAAATTCAGTACAATATTTTTTTTTCTATAATCCAGAGCTACAATGAATAAAATCATTTCAAAGTGAGAGCTACATTGTTTGTTAAATGGCAGGACCTGGTTATTGTATGCAAATCTATCCAACCCAGAAGTAAACTAAACTAAAAAACAATGGTGCTGTAATGGAAATGCTCAAGCCTGCGTCAGGACCAGTGAGTAGGTGTGTGGCCACATCTTATTGTGTGCGTGCGTTTGTGGGTGCATATGTCCACCAACTCGCACTCAGCTCTCTTTTACCAGCTCCTCCATCTGTGTGAATACAGTATTAGCTCTATCACTGCTCTTCAAGCAAACCATCCAGTAACCTTCTGTTATGGTAGCTGGATCTTAATACACGCAAAATGCATGTGTAAATCAAGAACATTTAAACATTCTATGTGACACCTATTGAAGTGATTATTATTATTGATATTATACTATTGATATTAAAAAGTTCTATTAAATATAATAATACAGAAAGATTACTTCTGAGAACCGTGGTGCAAATTTGCTAAACTGATTTAGTCACTTTTCCTCTGACCTCTTCCTCTGGTGCAGGTGTCTGACATGAGGCCTCTCTGCTGTCCTGGGGTGTCTTTAACTGCTCCAGCTCCTCACACAGATGCCGCTTCTGGTTCTCATGCTCCTGCACCCTATGTGAAATGATACCAATTTCTGTTATTAATAGGGATTACCAATTTCTCAAGAATCTGGAACAGATATCAAAGCATTCTTAACTGTCCACAGATTTAGAAAAACAAACGTTCATAGATCCTAGAAGAAAGTACAGTGGACATACTGTACCCAATCCGCAGGCCCATGCAGTGTCCCATTCTGTTGCCCAGGGTGACCAGCGCCAGTTCTTCAACTGGCCCAATAACAGTTCCTTCACTTTAAGGTTTCTTTATTCCAGTCCTGTCCCAGCCAGACCCTCTAATCTCAGACTACACAGACTCTCAAAAGGTGAAGTGCAAGATTCTCAAATGTGCCCTGCAAAATCCTAATCCTAGTCCTATGTTATAATCCAGTTTTATTCTGAACCGAGCAGGAGGCACAGATATACCCACAATGAGTGCTCTTCAGTAGTTTTTTCCTGCTCAAAACAATATTAAAGTTCCAGAGATCACCCTGGCAACTGAGCACCAGTAAATCCCAGCTGGACAGCCAGACCAGCTCTCCCTCTCTGGTCTGATACTGTAACACACTAGCTCAGTTATATATCTGAAGGGGATGGCCGTCTCTACGAACACACATACAAACAGACACACACACACAGCACAAGGAAAATTCAACCAAATCAGTCAGATTAAAGAACAGAAATGGCTCAGACTGAAAGCTAGTGAGGCGAACCCTTGAAGGTCACTGAGTTCAGGATGATTGTAGATCTTTCCCCCAATCAGTAGAACCGACTGCTCAAAGGAGACAGCACTCAAGAGCATAGAAAGATACTCACCTCAGAGACATTTGCAGGGTTCTGAGTAAGTAATGTGTGTGTGGTATTTATGTATGTTTTTATTAACAAATATGGACTTTTCTGAGGAAGACAAATAACTACATTGGTTACTCTTCAGCTCTGCCCAGTAAAAACTGTGTGATTCAGGACAAATAGCATTATAGCTCTGGCAATCTAACAAGCTTAGAGATGTTACACTTGTATGGACTTGGAGCTAATGAGCTAACATTGATAGCTCATTATATCTAGACTTTTTCCCCTTTTAGTAATTACAACGCTAGATTTAATCAGCTTTCAGCTCTCTTACTAATGTGTTCTTCAGTGGTGTCAGTATTACCTTATTTAGCCAGAAAATGAATTCTTTAGCTCTGCCTACGAGGCTTTAATTCAACCAATGGGATCACTGCTGCCATGAGAAACTCTGCCTCAAAGAAATGTTTTTCTACCTTACAGCCAAGTTGTCTTTAATTAGCCACAAGATCCACTGCAATTCTGTTCCCTTCCATCTTCCTCTGGTATTTCACTTTCATCTTTCTCTGCTCTCAAATTCTTAAACCTCATCACTCACTTGAACATTCAGCAGCTCCCACACTGATTGTCCACTTCTTTTCATTCACACAGCCATACATGCACAGGCAGTGTACATAATAAAAACTTCTCACCTCACTGAAAGGTGGAGGATCTCAGTGCGGGATCTCCTCATGTTACCAGCCATTTTGATCAGCTCCTTTTCGAGGGAGTCTGTGTACTGGGCCAGCTGATCCAGGCTAAGGGCCCAGTCTGCCCTCCTTGTGTCCAGCTCGGCTTGCACCGTCTGTGAAAAGCCAAGGCCGAGGGGTCAGTCTCACGCTTGGGTGAAAGGTTGCAGGATCGCAGACTACTTAAATCTGTCTTTTATGCCTTCAAAAAGTTGTTACACCTGAGTGACACTAAATCCTGCAGCCAGCACACTTTAGAACCAATAGAAGACAGATCTGTGCTAGTACAGTTCTGCTTAACTAATGATTTCTGTCTCATTTGGTATGTTTATGGCTGTATGGCAGTACGTGGCTAATGAATGCAGAGTGGCAACAATGCAGGAGGAGGGGGAAAAGAGAGAAAGAGCGAGAGACACAGAAAGTCAGAGAGAGAGAGGAGGGGAGTGGGTTGTGTTCACAGTACAACACACTGACTAAACAGCACAGCTTGGATGGGGCCTACTGGAGTGTTATATAAGTGAAAGATCTCTAGAGGAGAGATAGTGGGTGGGAGGAAGAGGAGAGAAAGCAGACATCAGATAGGGGAGTACAACAGGTGGAGAGAGGAAGATGGCATTTATATAATTTTGTGATTCATATAAAAAGAAAATGTACTGAGACAGCCCTTTTCAGCCTTAACACATATGCATTAAAAAACACAAATGCTGACACTAACATTATAGTACACTATAAATCCATAACTTTTTGTAAGCTTACAATTACTTTTGTAGGTAGGCTGACAAGGAAAATACCATTTAATAAAATAAAAAGTTTACAACCTGAAGACTGTTGTCCATGTTGTCCACAGGATGTGTGTGGTCATCCAACAAGCCTCTAACTGTTGACAATATACAGTTGGTTTCTTCTTTGAAATCCCTTTTCTGAGAGACATAAAGAGGGGACATAGTACCTTACTGTCTGACTTAGCTAGTAACAGGGTACAGCTGAAGCTACAGAAAGGAATGAGGTATCTGTAACTGTTGTGCAAACAGGTACAATTGACTATTATAGGTAAACTTAGACTAATGTGAATCTCTATAACAAAATACTTTTCACAGCGGTAACAGTTGATGCCATGCTGATTTTGTCTTTATGAGAACAGAGTGACTTTTAGATTTGCAAAACTATGTTTGTAACTAAAATGTAACCGACTGTGCACATAAGCAACGCAACTGTTTTATTAGTTGACTGTTTCTACAAGTCACCAGTCTAGAGTTTAAGATCAAGTCATGTCCACACAGATCCACATTCATATTTGATTACCAGTTTGCTTAGAAGGTTCTTAAACTCCAGAGCCATCTGTTCAGGGCTGGGCCCCTGCAGCATCAGTAACACCTCCCTATCCAGTGTCTCATCCAGTGGCGTAGCTAGGTTCACAGTTGTGGACAAATGGTCAACTCCATGGTGAGCCTACAGGAGTTAACCATACATTATATGAATTAGCAAAAGACACTTAACACAATTGCCACCAGTCTAACTATTGCAGAGAGGCTGTACTGAGCCAAGTTTGTAATGTGAATAACAACATCCAACATTCAGGCAGTGCTTGGTATTGTGTGCAGAATGTGAGAGAAGCCCTACAGATCATGGAAGATTAATCTACCTGCCTGTAGGCATAAAACCTTTCAGAACAACGGCTGGGATCTGGGGTACTACATGTCTATTGAAGTGGTTGTTTAGTGTGAATGTAGTGTTTCTGTTTGTGCAACAGTCTGGCTGCTATGAAAAAGATGTTTAGGAGATACAGCAGCCATAAATTCTAGGAATAAAAAACAAAACAAAAAGGACCAGAGACTATAAATAGTATGTATAAAGAATTGAGAATAAATGTCAGAAAATAAAATGAGAGAGGAAGGAACAGATGAGGTGTGAAAATGAGAGCAATGAGGAAGGATACAAGAGAAAAGACCATAAAAGAAATACAGGCAGAGAAGGGGAGTGCTGACCTCCAGTGGTGACTGTGCCAAAGCCAGTTCAGTCTGTAAGGATCCTGAGTTGCTCTGGTTCAATCTGTAAGCCACCGACAGAGACAGACCAGCGCTGTGAGAAAAAGGACAATAAGGTTGAAAAGGTAAAGTGCATGCAAGTTTCAAATATATTTAGTAGAAAAAGGACACATTTCACAAAAGTTAAACACTTTTTCATATAAGATATTGGTATTGAATATATATATATTAGAGTAGTTTGTCTTCCAACCCTCAATAATGATAACTCCAACTCGTCATATATGGTTCACTTACCCAGCCAGGTCTGGGTACATCATCTGCATCTGGTTCTCCAGCTTGCTCTTGTCTGCCCTCAGCAGCTTTAATCAACAACGGAGGAACAAATCATGACTCAGTCCAGTCCATTAGATTTCAGCTCAACAACATACCCTACTCATTCTTCACAATGGCAAAGCTCTCAGTTACGTTAGATATACGTGTACAAGAACAGCAGGTGATTAAATTCCCACAGACTGTACAAGCAAAATACTACACACAAGCTGATGATTGTACCAACACACTTAGAGAACTAAAGAAAAGATTACAGTAAAAATACTGACATGATAAAATTGATATTTTTCCAGTGATAAGAATGAACCAAAACAAGCTAAAAGATCAGAGACATGTAAAATCAGGAAAAGAGCAACTCTGAGAAACTAGTGGGAGTTATTGATGTATAAAAGTTGAAATGATGACACGAAATTTAACACACTGACTTCTGTGATTGAGGAGTATTCCTCCACTGCTGCCTTCAGCTCATCTATCTGTCTGTTTTTCTGTAAAAGGAGACAAACACAGTTTGAGTTTTGTAGAGAAATAAAAAGAGATGTCAAGAATAAGTTCCACTCACTGAGGAGAGGTTGAAGCTGTTATGATTTTACAGTTTTTTCTCCTGAACCAAGGTTTGAATGGATTCAATGGCTGAATGGATTTAAGCAATTTTATATAATGTACACTCAGAACTGCAACAAATAGTTTTAAAAGTGACAGTAAAATTTAACATAAAACAAGGTAAGGCACTGACCTCTAGTATCACTGCCTCCTTGTCACCAAGTACAGTATCAACAGAGTGAATTTGCACCTGAGGACAGGAAAGGACAGTTACATAACGACATAAAGGAAGCACAGTAAAATGTCAACACATTAATGTACCTGAGAATGATTTACAATTCAACAGTGGTTTTGTGAGAAAGAAAGAGAGCTATACATCTAAAAATGCCTGATAGTGAGATGGAACAAATAAGATAATGGTGCTGTGTGGAAGAAGTACAAAGTGGCAGAGTAGAAATGTAATATTGCAGACCAAAATAAAACATAGATTTTGGATGGATAACAAAAGGTACCTGAAGGTCAGCATTAATGTCACAAAGCTCTGCTATTCTCTTGTGAAGCTCGTCCGTCTCCATAGTGACCTTAAAGTTCTGGGGAGCCACCAGAAGGGAGTTAGAGCTGGTCACATGCTTTTATCAACAAACTTATAACGATACACTCTCCGTAAGATATATTTAAATGAGTGAGTATGACTGAAGTCCATTTTGACAAGTCATTTTTAGACAGTGAAGTACCTCTTCTTGCAGAGCAGCAATGTTGGCAATGAGACTCTGGTTTTCTTTCTCCTAAAATAGGAAAATCAATCAATAGCAACTATGCCTTCTCAATCCTAAAATTTTACGCTCCATTACATCTTGACAGATTGATTTGTTCATTTAAAATACTACAAACATACTGAAAGACATTGTAAAATTTGACTTATGGTCTTACGCAACAAATTTTTTTTTTTTTATAGATTCTCCATGTGCTGCCTGAGTTTGACTGACCACATGTTTGCTGTGTGCAGAGGCACGAGCCCTGCCTTCTTCTGTACAGCTCAGAGTAGCCTTCATCTCCTCCACCTCCTCTTTTAGCATCTTCTCCTTCTGAGCTAACTGTTGGTTACTGTGCAAAAGGACAAACAGAGGTGGAAATGACCAAACAAACCACTGAATGCTACAGTAATCTGTGCAGTGTATTCTTTGCAGTGTATTGTCGTATGGGCATGAGAGCATCCAAGCACATCTTACACCCTAGCCTGGTTACGTAGCTCCTCATTCTCCTCTGCCAGCTTCTGGTTGCTGTCCTCCATGGCCTCCACTACTTGCTTTAGCTTTCTCACCTCCTCCTGGAGCTTTTGGTTGCTCATCTGAAGGTCAGCAACACAATACACCAGCTCTGATGTCTCACTGATGGTGGAAACATACAAAAACACACAATGAAACCAAGGTTTACAGATCAAAGGCAGATGTGGGTGGTTAAACAGATGAATAATGGCATAGTTTTACCTTTTTACACAAATGTGGACACTCATTCACCAATTTACACACGTCACTTACAATTCTGCTCTAGACACGTCTCCTCCAAAGGCCTCCAAGCTTCCTGAGGTCATATTTAGCAGCATGGACCTTTTGGCTAAAACACACACAGATCAAAAACAAACATCATTAAGGCTACAGGTGTCACATAAATTGATGTCCGTAAGTTGAGTTCACAATATGTGTGCAATAGAAAGAAAATAAAAGCAAACAAGCAGAGTGTTAACATGCAAACTCACCAGCGAGGCTGTCTCTGAGTTTGACTGAGTCTTGAGTGACATCATCTGTTGGCTCTTCCCTGGGATACAACAAAGAAGTCAAACATCAAAATATGTAAGACCAGCTACTTTCATAATCTTTTTCTAGAATTTGGCAATTATATGCTATTCTTTTGGAAGATCAATGTTTAAAATGTGGCACTAAAAAGCTCTCAGCTCAGTCTGAAACACATCCTCTATGTGATATAAAAACTGACTCTGGCCATACTGCAGCTTGCCAACACTAGAACATAATAGTTAAGATACATAATCTCTTACATCTATTTTACTTGCATAAGAGATAAATTAATAGTTTTAACATAAAACATTTTGACTTTCTATTATAATTTGTGTAAGTAAAGGAATATTGTTCATCCAGGTTGCACCGCACTAAACCAGAGGTGTCAAATGCACATTTAATGTAGACCTGACAGAGTGCGGAGTCCACTATGGTGATGATGATGCAAAACTACCTCAGACAAAAGACACGCTGTTAAAATGGAGATAAGCACAGCTGAATCTATGGGGAAAATGTATCACCAGTAACCTCTCATCTGATGCATAACCCGCCTACACAGCTCCATCTACTTGCATAACTCAAACAGAACATCAGAGTGGCTCTCTCTGAAACACTAAAACAGGACCAGTAAAGATGGCACAAGCTGTCCTCGCCTTTTCACATCATGTTGGTTGGAAGAGGTTGGAAACTGTGACGACTTCAATGAAACAGTGCAAGGAAACAGCATAGACGTGCAGCAAATTTAGCAAATAATTCTGTCACAGTGAAGATCTGGATTAGAACTGGCAACAAAATAAGGCAGTGAACTGTTGCTAAAAACTCTAAATGTAAAAACTAAATTTGATCATTATGTTTTCAGCTAGAGGAAGGAGGCATCTCACTTTTTCTTTCATTTTCACAAAAATTAAACCAGTGACTGGAGGCACAGTTCATTTTCCATTGTATCAGTTTGTAATTTCATTTTTTAAACAAAAAACAAACAACAAAACATTGGGTGCCAACAGAAAGCATGTTTCTTAACTCACACTACTGACTTATGACACTGAGATTTTCTTTTCTCTCCCCATACAGGAAGGTCTTAGCATGTACAGCACTGCCTTCAGATGTTACCATCATTGCTAAATAGAAAGTTCTGTACATAAGGATTAATACTGTAAGAGTGAAAGTCATGTTTGTTATCCAGTACCCGTTGTTGCGGCAGTCATCAATCCACTCTCTCATGACGGCATGGTAGGTGTCCAGGTCAATAGAGACATCTTTGTGTTCTGGATCAAGCATGTTACAAAGCTCCTCCAGTCCACTGTCTTCTGAGCTGCGACTGGTAGTGTGCCGCAGGTAGTCCACAATGTGAGACACATACACTTTACCTGGAAGAAAATCACAGAGACTTATCCTGTTACAGCATAATTTGTGGCGCTTTTTGTGATTAGTGTTGTGTGTTAGTTTGTTGTAATTTACTTCTTTAGCTTTTCTACCCTACTCTTTTTTTACGTCAATTTAACACTTTACACCTCCAGTCAAATGGGTTACATCGTGACTTCAGATGTCGGTTATAGGTGTAGGCAGCAAAACCAGTAACCATAGTGACAATAAGAATCTGTTAACTTCTGTGATTTCACACATTTCTCAATGTTGACTCTACTTTCCAGTTCTCACAGTTATCAGAACAGTTGGATAAACTGTTGACCATTTTTCTGCTCTGACAAACTGCATTAATGACCACTTCCAAAAATGGTTTATGTGATAATTACCTATGTTTATATATGGTATCATTCTCCCAGTGTCTCCTTTCAGAACCGAACATAAAAAAATTTTGTTTAAAAAAAAAAAAAAAAAGTCTAAAAATCACAGATGAATTCCATTTAATGTTATTTATCTGTGGAAAGGGGATCTGTTTGGAGCTATTTTTACATAAAAATAAACCTAAAGAGAAAAACCTATATTGAGCACCTAAATAGTAAAAACAACAGAGCGCCTGGATGGAAGGATAAGCAGGTTCCCTTATAAATGTTAAGCAGGTTCTTCAAAAAAAATCTTAAAAATCAGGCACATACTTTTAAAAAAATGACCACCCCTGCCAACTTCTTTTAATCTTCTGTATGCAATCCCTCTGCTGCACAAGATGGTTTATTCCATAAAAGCATTCAAAATGTTGAGAAAACAAAAGTCTCTGCACAGCGCATGAGAAAGTCAGTGGTCACAAGGGTAAGACTCAGACAACACAGATATTGTGTGACTGTTGGAAGTTGAAAGACTTACTTCTGCTTTATACAAAGAAAACACCGTCATAGTACACTCAATGACAAGACAAATTATAGTGTTAGGTCCATAAATAAAGGAATACGTGTTTTTGCATTTGGCGAAATCTAATCAAAGTCTAATCTAGCCTTGTCCACTCCCAATGTTTTTGCTATCTCTGTGATTTTTTTATTGTCTAATGATGGCCTCCTTCACTTGCATAGACACCTCTGTGGGCGTTATGTTGATAGTCCCAGTGAACAGCTACCAAATGCAAATGTAAGACTCAGAACCAATTCCAGGCTGTAGCATGGAGTAATGAGGGAACAGGCCTACACCTGGCCATGCAACTGCTTGTAAGCCATGTGTTACATTATTTATGAGCCCCCCAAAATGGGTGTGTGTGTAAATAAATGGCTGTAATTCCTGAATTGTTAATGCCCCAGTTTTGTTAAACCCCTTGATTTAAAGATAAAAGTCTTGACTTTTGAGTGTTTCATTTCAAATTCAACATGGTGGTGTACAGAGGACAAATGCCAAAAAAACTTATGATCATTCCATTATTTATGGACCTAACTGTAATTCACCATTATGCTGCTGTAATCAGCTTGCTGGAAGAATAATGCATGACCCACTGATGACTGCATCACTGTGAGTGTGGGGGACATACCTCGGCGCTGGGTGTCACAGGCATGGAAGATGGTATCGAGCAGATTCTCCTCACAGATGAGACTGATTTCTGCCATATTCTCCTTCCTGTTTTCAGAGACTACTGAGGTACCCGAGTATGAAAATGCAACACACACACACAAAGACTGCACTTAGTTGTGTAGCAAAGCAAGCACATGATAACTTTTCCTTCAGGCACAGCAACAGCGGTAATGGTTTGAATCCCCTTTAACCCTTGTTGTGTCCACTCTGTGCAATGACTTTACTTTTCTAGTGCAGAAGTAGGACCTCATCCCAGGCTTGTTATGTGGTCATTTCATCAAACCATTTTCAATTCTATAATATGTAAAACCGAAATAATATTACGACAGGGCTAAACCCACCTTATCAGTGCTGTGAAAAAAAAGAAAAAAAACAGGTGGCATTAGAAGCCACTGGAGTTCTGAACCGCTTGGGATAAAGGTTTGCTGTGCAAGTCTTGCTTTTGAGTCCACAGTTTTTCTGTATAATTAATATTTTTGTTCCTTTAGAAGTAAACATAGCAGAATATGGGATTTTCATGTTATTTTAACTCTTAGGCCCCATTTGATTATAGTAAGTCTGTTTAATAATTTCATTTCACAAAATAACTGAATTCTCCACCTTCATTATCACTATTTAGCAATTACTATTTGATTCCCTGTTTTCAAAATCAAACTTGGGGTAAAAAAACTCTGAAGCAAACCAACATAAAAGATCCAGACTACAACAAACTAATGTACAGGTATCACCCCTTCAGTATTTTGTGCTGGTGCTGAAGTGCAGACCAAATTATCCTTTTTTAATAAAACATAAAAAAAACAAATTTACTCGGAGCTGGAAGCTCAGGAAGAAAGATAAGTGGGCACTAAGTTAAGTTTTATGAAACTACTGTTACTACTTAATCCACTGTGTCTAAACTTCAAGTACATCCCAACTGAGCAGCAGCAGCAGCAGCCAGTACTCCCTACCTCCATCTCCCATGGATAGTCTTTTCACCACAAGAGCTGGATAGGGCAGCTCATATTCCGTCAAGTTTGTTGTGTCCGCAGAGGAGAAGTTCAGGTTGTAGGAGAGGGTGGTGTGGCTCGGGGTGAAAGTATGAGACATAGGTGGGGTCCTGTTTGGTCTTTCGCCATCAGGCTGCACTGACTGAGGTCCCCGTGTAAACGTAAAGTAAGGGGAGTCTTTGGACTGACCAGATGGTGTCGAACAATACCTCTGCCATGTCTTAACTTGCTTTAAATCACTCCCATCAGCACCTCTTCTCTCTCCCAGAGTGCTAGTGATGGTGTATGTAACGTTAGTTGGCGTAGAGGAGTCGCAAGCAGGGGTGGAAAGGAGGACAGAGTGACCAAGGCTGCTCCTCTGAGAAGCTGCAGAGCTCGGCATCCCCATCCCTCTCCCTTTCTCCTTCACCCTCTCCTTCCCCCTCTCACCCTCGTCTCTGTGCAGGGCCCCTTTTTTCAGGATGGCTTCCAGGTTGTGCCTGAGGCCACACTGGGGGCTGTCGTAACTGCTGGAGGAAAGCTTGGGAATCTGGAAAGGTGAATTAGGCTCCCGGTCACCACGCCACTGAATGGTCTGCAGTTTGCGGCAGATGCTGTCCACAGGGTTGTGGCGACGATTTGACTGGGGTGTGTAGTAGTCCATGCTGCTGATGGCAGGGTAGCAGTGCTGGCTTCCTGGCTAGAGGAGAGGCTGAAGTCTGGAGAGAGACAAATAAAAAAATATCTCTTATTTGCATATGAAGTTGGTAAAAATTAGACAAAACTGAGAGCACCATGGTTATCTTGTTGGTGGATGACCAACACAATTTTATGAACTGGATAACTGACACTTTCAGCCTGCATAGAACTGTTTTCCCTCAATGAGCAGGTAGATTTGCAGTGTGTAAATACAATAAAAGCGCAGACAGTGAATAGGTAATATCTGAAATCAATATGCAAAAACAGCTCAAAAAAACAACAAAGACAAACTATTAATAGTTCAAAGATTGAGGGACAATCACAGTTGTGAGAGCTGTAACATAGCCAGGAGGAAAGGACTGAATGGATGGGGTATCAAATTATAACCCCTCTTAATCACACAAACAATTAAAAAAACACTAAAAGACGATGATAGAGAAAGTAGAATGCACTGTAGTGCCAGTTTACAAGATTTCAGTTTAAAACCTGGCTTCTCAGTGTGGAAAGATTAAGGCGAATTTGAATGAGCATCACCAACTCAGGCTCCAGGTGTGCAAACGAGCTAATTAATTCAAAAGCGTGCTTACGAATTTTTAACACAATAAGGTTTATCTTGGTAAATACCTCATTTAGTCCAATTTAACTTCCTGGAGTGGAAATAACTATTTGAAATTGTAATTAATTTAATAACAATATCCTACATCTGCAAAACGAGCCATCTCAAATAAGCTAAACAAACGCATTTAAATATTTAGAGGATGATAGCTACGACTGACACGACAAGAGCGTTTCAATTTCATTTCGTCGCCGACTCGAGCGCAAATTTATGTCCATACAAACACATGCACCTGACCAACAAGTCTAAAAACACCACCGTCTTTATTTGTCTTTCAAATAGAACTTACCAACATAAAAACATGTAGATTTTCATTACCTCGTACAGCTTGTATGATCAAATATCCGCCACGAAATGTTTGGCTAATTGTCCAAACACGCAGTCAGAGCACGCGCACAGGTTGCGTGTAGCTCAGCGCTCGAGACCAGAAAAGTAAAAACCTGAGTGGGAGTCAGCGAGAGTAAAAATGAACCAGCAGCTCCCCCCTGCGGCTGGAAGTGGACAGAGCACCCGGTTTAGAAGGCTCCTGCAGGATTTCATATTAACGGAGCTGTGAGTTTTGAAAACTGAACATTAAAACGAAGATTTTGTTTTCAGTTCCTTCCTTTGAGCAACTTTTGGTGTCTCAGCTACAAATAGCCTACTTTCCACCACACTGGCAAAAAAGGTGTCATATTGCAGAGATAAATTCCATTAAATAAAATAACACACTAAAAAATGTAATAAAGTAAAAGGGACAAACTTAAATAGCCTTTAGACAATGATAATGATATTGTTCTAATCTGGATGCTTTGTGTCATTGCAACACTAACTGGACTGGTTTCAACGTGAGCAACCAGTAAGCGGTTTAGAGATCAATCTGAAGGGCCACAGCCTCATTATTTCACCACAGCCACCTTTGAGTCAGACGTCTCTCCTGCTCTGAAGGTAATTATCCTGCAATACTGAATTCTAGACTATTGGCCTGAATGTTCAGAATAAATAGGCCTAATGCGTATTACAGTATCATACTAATAACCCACATTAGAACAGCCAGCTGATATTTTTGAGCTATTAGAGCTGATTATGAACCTTTGTACCTTATGCACCTTTTAAGCCATATCTAATATAGTGTATGAAGACCATTGATGTGCAATAATTCTCTAAATCAGAAACTATATTAATGTTTATATCTGTATTTAAAATTACTTTATAAAGTATGCAATGTATGACTAGAGCCGACCCTTAATATACGTAGGCATAAGAGCTGAAATTTTATTCTAACACTCTTAAAAATCACTTCGTTAAAATGACACAGCACTGGGTCAATATAGCAATGACACAATAACAGGTTATATTTACTCATGGGTAGAAAAATCACCCAAGAGGTTATGTTGATCCAGTGATACAGCAATTATGATGAATGACATCACCAACAACCCAGTGATACAGTTAACCAGTATTGCATAGGTGTTACAGTATACTGACCCCACATGAGGAACATTTTTACCAAGTGGTTTTTAATGTGCAGTGAAAAAAACATGAAGTATGTTTGAAATATATTTTTATTGTTGTTACTGCTTTGTTTAAATTGTGTACAGGAAGAAGCTACCCATCTACCAGTCCAATGGGTGACAGCATTATTTCAAGCTTCAAGGTACAAAAAAGTAATTTTTTAAATAGTTTTTCTTTGTCCAAATGCCATTATGATTAAGGAGCACCTACTCTCAGTAGCTGCTCCAGCTGCAGCATCTTGATGGTTCCTTGGCTTCCTGACACTTAAAAATCCCCTGTGTTGTTCCACATAGACAATATTCCAGCGCGGTGTCTCGTCCTCATGTTGCCAAGAGCTGCACTGAAAGGCCTCGCCAGCCAAAGTCATTCAACAGTTTTCTTATTCTCACTCCAAACACATGGAAAACAAATCCAAAAGAAATGCCAGCTTTTGAAAAAGCTCACTTGATTTTTCTAAGGCATTTAGATTTAGCTCTAAACTCCCCTTCAAAAAGAAAAATGTCAATTTTCAGAGAGAAAGACACCGTGTGCACTCCTGTACTCGCCTCCTGTCATCGTCTTCCTCCTGGTGCAGCCTGCTCAGCACAATCCACTTTCCCAGCTCACACTAAGTAGCTGGGGCTTTGCTTGTTTTCTGACCCTGGACGACTGAGCAGTAGACGGCAGCCTCAGGTAGAGATTAGGGTGGACATGTGCAGACACACACACACCCACCCACAGAAGGATGAGTATTGGATTTGGTTTGGAGATGTGTGCCAACTTTCAGCTCCACTGAACACAACTCGGTGTGATTCACTGTAAATGTTACCTTGTTTGTTGTGCTTAAACTGAAGCCTGCATTATTTTGGTTAGATAGAATGACCATTATAAAACTACATATGAGAGGACTAAGCTTAGTCTTGCAATAGGAGTGTTTGGGTCCTGAGTCCTGTGCTCTTTACTGCTCTCTTGAGGATGATTTCATATTCAGCCAAGTTCACATTTTTAGCCACTTAATCATGACCAAACTCTGGTTGGACTATACGTGAACTGATGGAGACAGGTAAGAAGGATTATGGCTCATTCTAAGGATAGAGAGTCTACCAGACCTACTATGTTGATGTGTTCTGTTGTGAGATGTCAAAATAGTTGCCCAAAGATGGTTCTGAATCAGATATTCTTGACCTTTTTGCAGAAATATGTAGATAAACAGTAGCAGAGAAGGTTCACTTTTAAAGGAAAATAAAAGAAGCGAATCAGCAAGAAGAAAAATATGTAACAGTGAGAAAAAAATCTAATATAGTAGAAAAATGCATTACTCTGATCACTTTCACACAGTGCTGTACTGTGGTTGCTCGCCTCATTCCCATACTGTAATCTGGGATTATGGTGCAAGCAACCTTCTTCACCCGGAGGAAGGGGAGAAAGGGCTGGTCTAATCCCAGCCAACTGGAACATATAATTCTTCTATACAGAAGGAAGTGTCCCTTTAAAAAGACGTATCACATACGGTAATTCAGCCTTGCTGAACAGCAAGAAAATAACAACACTTCCGACTGTCTTTCCTCTCACAGTTCTTGATAAATATGACACCTCTCTCTCAGCCTGCAGATACTGTAGCTCTGCAGAGGAAGTATGGGGACATAGTGGTCTGTTCAATGCTAGTGTGGTGCTATTTAATTATGTTTGAACTTTGACTTCAAAATGGGGAAGACAGAAGACAGTGTCAGTGAATGTTTTCTATATTTTTGTTACTGACAGCAAATTCCATAAAAAGACAAAAAATAACAGCGTCTACTCACTGTAACATCACAAATGATGAATGATAATTTTAAAACGTGACTATTTTGTTTTCAATCAGGCAGCTGACCTGGTTATCCAGCTGTCCTCAAGTCCAAAGACCAAACAGGATGTGTTTGCCTTTGGAACGGTCTTCACTGACCACATGCTGACCATAGAGTGGACTTTGACTGAGGGCTGGCAGGCTCCATTTGGGCACCTGTCACTCCACCCAGCCTGTTCAGCCTTGCACTTTGGCATACAGGTACATTTACTGGACTGGAGTCAAACTTCAGTTGTACTTTGAACCTTTCTCAGCCAAAATTCAGTTTTGTATTTGCTCAAGTTGCTTTTGTTTAATGTTAGATTTAGCTGAAGATGTGAAAAAGTTTAGCATGACATACACACAAAAAGGGGATCAAATATTTCTTCACAGCACTGTACAGTGGTTCTGAAGTTTGAATGTAAGATGATCTTCAAGCTCATATTTAGTTCAGTATTTAGTACGTTTATGTTCTTTTCCTTCTCCTCTGTGCAAATAAGTTATTTGAAGGGTTGAAGGTGTACCGTGGGGACGACAACCGATTGCGCCTCTTCAGACCGATGCTCAATATGAACCGCATGGCGAAGTCTGCTAGGAGAGCTTGTCTACCTGTAAGAGGAATGTGTATAAAGAGAATATGGCACCATAGCGGAATGAATGAATGAATGAATGAATGAATGAAGTGAAAGTTGTAAACAAATGTATCTCACTCCTTCAGGCATTTGATCAATCAGAGCTGCTGGAGTGTATCAGACGTTTGGTAGAGATTGACCAGGACTGGGTTCCTAACTCAGACTCAGACAGTCTGTACATTAGACCAACATTTATTGCCATGGAGGTAAGGGGGGGTCATACATTTCTAAAAATCATTAGTGGTTTATTTGATGAAAAATTAAATTAAAAAAAAAATTTCTTGTCTCATGTGTCTATGGTAGACCTCTCTGGGGATAAAGAAACCTACTCATGCCTTGCTGTATGTAATCATGTGTCAAGCGGGCTCTTACTTTGACAACAAGGCAGAAGCAGTCTCTTTGTGGGCTGATCCAAAGTACACACGGGCCTGGAAAGGAGGAACTGGAGACTGCAAGATGGGAGGGTGGGTAGGCACAAGCTGTTTACATGTTTTTGTTTTTATACACTGATAGTCAAGCAGTGCAATGGTCTCCAGTAAAGACCTTAAAGATACGTGCACAAATATCTTCAGCACTAAAACATTCCCCCAATTTAAATGTGGTTAATTTTAAGAAATGCAGTATGTTTTTCTTGTTTTTTTTTTATACCTTAGTCATGTGTTTAGCTTTACATACTTTGTCATTCATGCGCATGCGGTCTGTATGTGCAGAATAACTGAGCTTTTGGCAGTTTCTCCCAAACAGAAACACCAAACGTCCTTATGTCCATTCTTATAAAAGTTTAATCTAACTACAGTATTACAGCAGCATGCAGTGCTGTAGAAACTGAGGTAACTGTTTATGTAAAGTAACTAAAGTAATTGCAATTGCTTTTTTGATTTCCTAAGGAATTATGGAGGCACTCTGTTTGCCCAGTGTGAAGCAGTGGAGTGTGGGTGTCAGCAGGTGCTGTGGCTGTATGGAGAGGACCACCAGATCACTGAGGCAGGGACCATGAATATCTTCTTGCACTGGATCAATGAGGATGGGGGTTAGTCATACTACCAGACTGCCAGTGGATCCTCTAAGGGGAGGATGTGGATGTATAATTGTTTTCATATGTGTTATGCAACTATCAATAGTGGAACAATAGCAAAAAAAAGAAAGAAAAGTGCATCTCTATACATTCTATTGTAGCACTTGAATTAAGCCTTTTACAAATGTGACATCTGCTGGCAGAAGAGATTCATTACTACTCTGTCAAGTTCTGAGCATCTTTTTTCTATTTGCCTTAATAGTCTCTATTTTGTTTTATTATGTTGTGTCTAATAATGTCATATTCTTCTAGAGGATGAGCTTGCAACCCAACCTCTGGATGGCATCATCCTCCCAGGCATTACCCGACAGAGCATCCTGGAATTGACCTGGAAATGGGTGAGAAAGACACACAGACACACACAGTGTTCATGCTTGTGTTATAAAAGTTGTTACAGATGTACAGAAATTATTTTGATAAGTCACAGTTGTCTCCTCACAAATCAAACTTAGCATACACCTGGCTGGACGAACATTATTTCTTTCTTTCTGTACTAAAACTCTTAATAATATCAGGATGCTAATTAGAAAACCATAAAGGTCCACACACATGATTTTTCCAAATGGACTCTTTCCCTCTCTCAGGGTGAGTTTAAGGTGACAGAGCGCTACCTGACCATGGGCCAGCTGTGCTCTGCTCTCAAGCAGCAGAGGGTCAAAGAGATGTTTGGTTCTGGCACTGCCTGCATGGTCTGCCCCATAGAACATATTGTCTACCAGGGGGAGGTAAGAGAGAGGAGCAGCCAAACACGTTCTGTATCTCCCTATAGGCTACTTCAATACAATAGTACTTCAATAGGTTGTGGTGTATTTTTTTGAATTTAAATTATTAAATGAGCAATGAATGTCAAATTGGAGTGCAGCAGGACTTCAGAAAAAACATTCTTTTGCGATTTCAAGATTGACATTGAAATATTTCGCTAAATTATATAGTTAAGCCCCATCCAGTGTATTATTTTGGGGGGGGAAAAGCTAATTCTAGACATTGTCTGTCCTGTATTTCAGTCTGAATTTGATCATTTTAGCAGTTCTCAGCAGTCAATAGTTTTTAATGTACTCTTACTTTATCGATGAGCTATTAGCTTATTTTGAGAAATATGCTTGTTTACTTTCATTGCCATTCATTTAGTACCTGTGTGGTGAATTTAAAGCTGCAGATGGCTAAACTTTAACAAAGTGCTACCCTGGCTTTGTCCAAAAGATTTAAGAATTTATAACAATACTATAAATAGCTTTCCATGTTGCCAGTCCTTTTCATTCTAAGACAACCAGCTGTTGGCTGCTGCTTTGCAGCCTATTGAACTGAATGATATTAAGGTATCGTCAATCAAAAAAAAGCAAATAAACATATTTCCAAATCTCCTGCTTTATGTTAATATAAAGAAAATTGGACTTGACTACAACCTCCTTTAATTTCAGTTACACAATAAAGACAAGTCATGCTGTTTTATTTCATTATTTCATTTCATTTTCCTCATATGGAAAATGTACATTTAAAATAAAGTAGTTTTAATTGTATTAAAACCTCTAGAATGTTTGGGCTTTGATTAATGAGGCCCGCTGTCTCTGTGACACTCTTTACAAAGCTGCTTTGTTTTAATATCATAATATGTTTATTTAATGTTCTCTTTGTTCTCATAATTTACATTCACAGAACCGATTATATTATTTAACCTGTGTGTTTTAGAACTTGTGCATCTCCCGTCAGCATAAAACCTCACAGTTGTCTTCACGGATCGCAAAGGAACTCAAAGATATACAGGTTGGTGGATGCACAAACACATGTGTACATGCATGCATGCACATGCCAGTGTAGACACATATGCACTCACATCCCACAGATGTTTCCATTAGCTCAGTAACAGCTGGTTGAACATCTGCGTTCTTTACACTCCTGTCACCCTCAGAACTCATTTCATGTAGTAATAGCTTACTTTAAATACAGCCTTCAGTGATCAAAATCTAGAAGAACAGCCTGCTACAAAATAAAATGTAAGTTGAATGTCAGTGTCTGCAACATTTGTGTTCATGCCAGACAAAGAAAGATATGGAAATAAATTAATATTTCACTGATGAAGAAAAACAAATATTAACTTATCTTATGTCTCCATAATTGCATCTCGGGCCTGTTATCTAAGTGGTTATTATGTAACTCAATGAGATAAAATTACCACTTATTTTCTTGAACAAACCCCAATTGGTTGTTATTTATTGTACACCCGATGCATGCTTTATTTTGCCAGTAAGTACATAATAAGTGAGATATCTTATTAGGTCATGAGTAATGATTTGGTAATATGGCCTACAAACACACCACCTCCACCGTCTACACATCACTGCAGGTTTAAACAGATTCATAATGTTTTTGCTGAAGGCCTGAGTTGTGCTAATGAGTGTGTTATGTATTGCTGACTTTCTGTTATTGTGCTGTGTAATGAACCTATTATTAGAAGGGGTATGGGCTTGAATGTGATGCTTATTTTCTCGCTGGGAAAGGCTCTTGTATGGTTGAAATCACCATTAAACTAACATGTATCTCAGTGAAGAACAGAGCAAATCTCCATCTTGCATACAGAGATAGAATCACAGCCACCTTATACCCATAAATTAGGTTACTTCTTTACATTTTGTAGTGTTTGTGGTTAATCAAGTCTACTGTTAACTGAATGAAAAGTCACCGTTGTGCAGCGATCTTTTCAGTACACAGATGAAGAAATTTGTAACACTGATTGTGAGGCTAAATATGACTATACTAAATGATAGTTACTGACCTAAGCTCTCTCACTGTGATGGGTGTAACTAGATAAAAAAATATGTACAGATTTAAAAGTTAGTCTCAGGCTATAGCAAGTCACCAATCAGACTAAACAACAATTTCAGTCAATCAGAAATCAGTGACTATGATTTCTTGAACTTAACTGGTCAAAATGATTTGAATAAGCAAAACCATTGCTAATTTCCAGCCCTTCTTTGTGAGATTTGTGTGCAGAACATATGCACGTTTTGGTTTTCTAGCTGTCTTTACAGATGTTTTTGATTGGAGGGGGAATTAAAGGAATTTCAGTTAGTTTTAGATTAGCTTGACATGATTTGCACTGGATGCCATAAGATCCTCAGGCCTACACGTCATAATAATATGAGCAGATAGCTGACTTTGGGTTTCATTTTCTTCCTGATCTCATATACATTCTCACTTGATGTGTTGATGTGGTCTGTCTCTTGAAGTGGTGACTTTCACCTCCTTTCTTTTTCTTTGTCTCTTCTTGTCTTTGTTTTCTGTGCTTTCTGTGTTTGTTTTTCTGGTCAGTCTCGCACAGACAATTACTGTGGTATATCTGCTCTCTCAATCATCCAGGCCTTGTGTATATGCATGATATGTGTTGACCACATATGTGCGATAGCATCTTCCTTTGTCAGCAGTGCATCAGAGAGAGTGTGGAAGAGCGACAGTCGCCAGCCCAATGGCTGAGCATGGCGAGTTGGAGATAGGGGCAAGACAAACTCCTGAATTCTCTCGTTAAGCTTGCTGTAATTGCACAAACCCAATTATTGCCTCAGCCTTTTGTGATCTTCAAAGCCAAGATGCTGCAAATGAAGTGAAGAAGTGGGAGAGGAGGAGGAGGAGGAGGAGGAAGAAGATTTAGGAGAGGGGAATAGGCGGTAGCAAAGCTTAATGAACAATAAAATCAACAAAAAGCTGGAAAATGCAGCGCTCCTTCCGCAGCACTGTTAAATCTATTGACATTTCATTTGGAGGGAAGCAGCACAGAGTTATCCCCCCCCCACACACACACACACACACTGCTCCCCCCCACCCCTCTTGAAGACAACACTGTGCAACAAACAAACGAGTGGTCTGAGGCAGCAGATGAAAGATGGGTTTACTAAGTCGCCCTGCTGTTCCTCTTTCAAGTTAATTAGAAATCACATTCTTTTGTTTCCCCTTCGCAGGCGTTTATTTACTTTCTCACTTCGACCATTAGAACAAATTTGCAACATGAGACACAAATAATTGGATTTGTCTCCGCGGCTGTCAAGGATTGGGGAACATTTTGTTTTGATTTTTATTATAGTTCCTTTCCTCTGTTGTGTTGTGTTCTGTTGGTGGCTGAGTTTGCAGATTTGCTTACGGATATTTGATTCCATTTTTTGATTTGCGTTTCGCTCGCAATTAAGCAGTGGCAGACAACAGAAGTTTAGTACTTAGTGGCATGTGGGTTTTTTTATTTGCTGCCTGGGCCCCAGAGGACCAGAGATTATCATGTAAACTTTTAATGATCTTTGTTCTTTTACAGTATGGTCGCACATCCAGTGACTGGACTTTCCTGGTGTAGCAGCGATGAAGGAGCCTTTAACACACTCATGCACAATGACCAGTTGGGTGCAGAAAGACATATCATCAGGCTAAACCAAAGACATGGAGCATATGTCCAGCAATAAGGAAATAGTGCATGTGCAAGATTGTTTGTGTAACTGCAACATTCTGAAAAGCCAAAGTTGTATCCTAAATGGTTTTGCAGCAAGTATGCCATACTACTTTACCAGCTTTAAACTTAAATTTATGACAAACTCACAACTGTCCAAAATAATTAACAAAAGTAGGCTAATGTCTCATGCAACACTGCACAATAATTTACAGTATCTCAGCCACCATTACTTCTTCTGCTGCTATTTATCTTATTTCCAACTAACATTCCGGATACAACATGAAAAAAGTGACATATTAGTGAGAGTTACAAAGAATTTAGCTATAAGGGGGCTAATTAGTGGGTCTGGTATAAAATATATAATTTTTTAAAAAGTTTTTTAGCTTTAAAAGAAGTGTTGTAGATGTGGGGTTTGGATTTTATGAGTGAAATTTACAACTGAAATTTTACATTTTCAGTTTTAGTTCCTATATTCCTTAGTCTTTTTGGCTTTGTATCACTCTGCAGCTCTGCTTTAGGAGAGGATTTTAATACCATCCTCTTTGTGGATGGTATGAAAATCAATATCAGAATAAGAATCAGAATCAGAAATACTTTATTAATCCCTGAGGAAATTATGATATCTAATATCTAATCTGATATCTAATCAAATACATTTTATTTGTATATTCGGTATATCCCAATTTAATTCAATCCCAATAAATTTGTGCTTGTGAAACAGGCGACATGGCTCAAACACTTTCTGTGTAGACATGGCCAATATATATTTAATAAATAGTAAACAAAGGTATCAGTCTTTTCATCAAAAGTGTTCAACTACTGCTTTAAAAGGGGCCAGAATACCTTTATGCAACCCTGTCTAAACATAACCATAAAAACTCCTCCTACCCCCATTAAGTGGGTCGTTAAGTGTGGCTAACCTGGTGGAAGTGTGAATTGGGCCTGATTTTCCTGGGGATGTTAGTTGACACTAACATACAATTCACCAGGGAGGACTCCAAAGATAACCGGCTGGCTTTCCTGGACTGTGCGGTTATCATTGG
>JAUMHL010000016.1:4803778-4838269 GCA_032362345.1 Sandelia bainsii
TTTTCTGTTGTTGCTTTTAAGTTCACTTCTCTCCTTGTAGTTTTCTATTGTTGCTTTTAAGTTCACTGTTCTCCTTGTAGTTTTCTATTGTTGCTTTTAAGTTCACTGTTCTTGTAATTTTCTATTGTTGCTTTTAAGTTCACTGTTCTCCTTGTAGTTTTCTGTTGTTGCTTTTAAGTTCACTGTTCTCCTTGTAGTTTTCTATTGTTGCTTTTAAGTTCACTGTTCTCCATGTAGTTTTCTGTTGTTGCTTTTAAGTTCACTGTTCTCCTTGTAGTTTTCTATTCTTGCTTTTAATTTCACTGTTCTCCTTGTAGTTTTCTATTGTTGCTTTTAAGTTCACTGTTCTTGTAGTTTTCAGTTGTTGCTTTTAAGTTCACTTCTCTCCTTGTAGTTTTCTATTGTTGCTTTTAAGTTCACTGTTCCCTTTGTGGTTTGACTGGTTGTAAAACATGTAGCATAGAATTATCACCCAATTCTGATATTAAAATCCGTCTAGCTGACGTGACCCAGGCAGAACAAACGCCCAACAACTTACAGCGGCAGATGACCACGGACTCCTGGCCAACTAGCAATACACCGGTGTGCAAGTCCAGGCGCTGTTTACAACCAGATGGAGAGACAGCGGGGACGCCCAATCACACGTTAGCAAGAAACGGCAGAGCCAATCGATGAGCTTGTGGGCGGTCTAAAGGGAAACAGGCTTCAGCTTGAGCGGCCGTTTTCCTCTTGGTCCTAGTGCTTGACCAGTATCCATTTAATATAGCGTAACATTGTTTTTGGACGGTAAAAACTGGTGGGGACCAAAACTGCCTTTTGAAAAAGTAGGGACGTCCATTGTTAGAACCAACATCAGAAAAGCTACTGACTGAAACTCAGTGGCTACAGTTTATTAACCTACCTCCACAGGCTTGCACAGGTTGGATGGAGAGTTTATGTGAGTGAATATCTCCACATTGTTGAGCAAACACTTTAAACTTCATAATGAAGCTTTGGTCCCCTTAAACGCAGTCATAGATTTTTTCCTGTTCAACTGCAGCTGAATATGAGTGAAATTCAGATTTGCTGATAGCTAATAGACAGATTCATAGTTCTACGATTGGTTCTTGTGTTTTTATTTTACTCCACGTCAGTTCTTTAAATTGCAGTGAAGTGAAAATACCTTAAAATAAACATTCGTAAAGGTAGTAGAAGTAAAGGTTAAATTGCATAGATGGTACAGAACAGTAATTTGATTGGGAATTGTAATTTGATTCCATCCCTGAAAGTCACAGACAGTAACAGATGAGTAAGCATGGCCTTTAACCTATATTTCCTCTTCTTAGTGACTGCACTGAGAGGCTGTGTTTTGTGTCACTTTGTTTTGTTTAATTTGTATAATTTGGGAAAGTAGGTGCACCTTGACAATTATGATACTATGCTCATACTTAAATACCAGTCTTATTTAAATGTATGGGTGACGTTCTTATGTAGAACATGAACAAATGTTCTTTCTTTTTCCATGTCGTCTTCCATCATTTCTCTTTCCCTGTTTCTCTCGCTCCCTCTCTTATCTTGCTGTCAGGGTGTAATACTATGTTTCACCAGTGTCACCAAGTGTTAATACCTTAGCTGTCATCACAAAATCCCATGTCTCCTGCTCCAGCCCTCACTCCACCCCTACCTATATTCATCTATATCTGTCTTCAGCTGCTCACATCAAAGGTTGCGGCACCTCCATCCCTCCAGCCCCCTCAATAAAGACAGCGATTAGTAAAAGGTAGCCAGACAGACTGACAAACAGACAGATAGATGCTTTCCATTTTCCCTGGAGATCAACGCTGTACCACACACAGACAGGCACACAGGGGGATTATTTGGGAAAATTCCAGGGCATTTGTTCCAGAGTGGCACCGCGGGCCTCTGAACACCGACAATTCAGCTAATGTCACTGTGTGAAAGCATCAATCTGTCAACAAAACCCTACTTTGTAGGTCAAAAGGCTTTCAGCATAGCTGAAAAAGATAGAAAAAAAAACAACAACTCCACATTTCACCAGTGAGTGAGAGAAAGAGGCCTCGAGTGAGACTGAAAAGAGAAAATTGTTACCATTACCTTGGAAAAGCGAAGAGAGTACAGAATAGAAAAAAAAAATCTCCATGAGAAGGAATAATCAAGATGGTTATTTTTCCGCCGGATACCGCTGCTCCCTTGCATTATCAAAATTGATCGTGCCTATAATTTTACTGGGGGAGACAGTGAGAAAGAAAGAGGTGTAGAAGGCCTTATTGTGTAGGCACATATCAAACACTGTGATATTGTAGCAGTTAAGTGGCAGTTTTGTTAGGTGCAAGCAGATTTGTTTTTCCTGCAGAGTGATGCCATTCTGTGCTTCTTTTAGTGGCTTTAACTGGTGAAGTGGACTGATCACAATCATGCATGTGTGGATGTTGCACTTGCCTTTTTAATTTTTACTACGAAATTTGACATGAATGCATATAAACCTCAATCACAATGGTTATATCTAGAGATTCAAAGCTTTACCTATTTTATTTATTAACGCCACACCATATTGCAAAGAAAGGACTCTGAGGGAGACATGGCGGAGACAAAACAAGAGCGATGACATCGACAAACGAAAGAAACAAAGTCTCTGACACACATGTGAACCCATGTAAAAATACACACCTCTCTGCCCTTCTTAGGTACACTATCTGCAGCAGGAAGTCCCATGCAGACACTTCCTGTTGGTCCCAGGAACAATGGCCATTGTCGCAGTCCGCGCCACTCTGATATGCCGTGACCTCACCTCTGCGTCTTAGCTGACAATAAATCCTCCACCTTTAAATGGAACAAGCGATGATAGATTAATAAGGTAACGGTGCCAAATGCATGAAAAACACGGGAGCAGGGTTAAATATGGTAAAATACGTAGGACTGAGGCAAAAATGCAAGCCTTTGTTGACATAGCCTACATTACTTGGTGATGTTTTTCTCAAACGTTGTAACTGTTCACACCGTTTCTAATTCAACAGCAAACTCCCAGTGGAAAACCCCTGTTCACACAGACGACCCAGTGACCCACTCAAACACTGACCTGAAATGTTTTCGAATAACTCGCACATCTAACAAGAGCGTCTTAAGTACCTTCTCCAGGCTCTCCACATTCCTGCATCGAAGAGCGCAGCATCCACAAACTCTTTACACTGTGTCACATTAATATTAGATTTAACTGTGCAATTTACTGTTAAATAATTGTCTCACAGCCAACAGATAAAACATACTCTTGGTCTGTTCTGTTGCTTTGACAATATATATATTTGAACAAATTCATGATTTTCTTACATAAAGAAAGATATTTAATTTAGTTTTGAAGTGATTGGCTCTTAAAGTGCTCTTAAACTGAATTCCCAGTAGTTTGCTCTTTCACAGGAATCAGTTCTGAATATAAGTATATGAATCCGATTAGTCTGATATTCCTCCAAATTATGTAAAAATGTCTTCTAAAATTCCAGTTTAGAAACAAACAGAGATGATAGATGGAAATGTCTTTGCTCTGTTTATATGACGGAAACATTAAACATTATATTTATAGTTCAAAAAGAGCAAGAAGGGAAACTGACTGTCAGCTTGTGAAACTAAAAATCTTTTTTAATGAAAAGAGGTCAAAATAACCAAAATATTGTTAAATGACTTTTTTTTTAAAACATCTTCAGGTATTTATGCTTTACAAAAGGAAAGATCACTGCTAAGGTGAAGCATCTGACAGGGCATGTGTGTAATGTAAAAGTCCAAATGATGCTTTTATAAGCTTAGAGCTGTGCAGTACAACTATTACTTTGTTCTGGTGGTTATTCTGCAGGTTTGGTGCAATCACCATCTCATCAGAAGTAGGAGCTGCACCCTGAGTAACTGAAAGCAGCTGCTGTTTCCCTGCTGCACCGGTAACAAACTCCAGTTTTAAGAATTTGATCATGATGAAGTGACTTCATATGGCTGTGCATACATGTAGTCGCACAGAAGGAATTAAGCAGACATAACATTCGCTTCCCCAGACAATGCAGGGATTCAAACTTCTGTGCTGCAGCATGAAATTAAAAAAAATCTCTTGATAATGTATTAAGAGAGAAACAGTGAGAAAGGAAGAGCATTGTGTTCATTAATCAATTGATGACACAGCTCCAGTGGCCTTACTAGAGTGGGAAATAGTGGAACACAACCAAGCTCCCTTACCTTATGTTTAGCACCATCCTCGAAGGTATTAGAAAAGGGTTCCAACATTCGACAGTGCTTTTTTCTCTGTGACACATTGTACGCGCGTGTGTGTACATGTGTGTGTGTTTCAGCATCCCTTCGTCCCCATCTGTACATAGCAGCTGCCGTCAGGATGCTTCTGGGGATTAAACGCCCCTCTCAAACACAATCTGCCTTCCCCACTACCACCCATCCACATCTTCTTCACCTTTCCACTTCCTTACATTTCTCCCTTCTCATCTTCCCCCTTTCATCATTTCATCTCCACAGTTGTATTTGTTTATAAGTCTCAATCCACGGTTGTCAAACTGAAGATTTGAGCTTTAATGTTGCACTCATCAATATTGTTACATGCACAATGAGTAAACTGTATGTCACAATGTCAGCTTGACTTAAAATTGGACTTAATTTACGGATGTGATTATTCTCTTGCCTTCGCTTGAAAGGCAGTGAGGGTGTGTCATATCTGAGATCTGCGTTGGGCTGCAACAAGAAAGAAGAGTGTAGATGTAGAAATATGTAGACAGTATCAAAAAAACACAGAGATATTGGAAAAAATACCCTCTTTAAGCTAAAGTGACAAATCTGGAGAGGTCAAGGTACCAAAACTGTGGAAAACCTGGCAAAATGTGATGAGAAGTTTCTTCTCTGAGAGACCAGAAGTCCAGCAAGGACCTGGTTCAGCATCTGGCATCTGGATGCCAAGTTGATCCTTCCATAGTTCAAATAAGTTTGATCAGGAATGATCTTAGTGGAAGGATAGCAGCCAAGAAACCACTTTCTGTGTTTATAGTTGTTCAAATGTAAAAACTGAGAAATAAATGTATATGGCATTGCTAAAAAAAACAGAAGCAAATAAGTCTAATGGTGTTTTAAGACTTTTGCACAGTACTACATGCTACTGCGTTACATACAGTGTTTGTGATGAGATTAAATAAAAAAGACATACTCATTGTGACTGGCGTTTCAGAGGTTTAGTTTGTGGACGGGACTGTTTTTATATGTGAAAACATAATATGCATGTTTGTGAGGAAAAACTGCGTGACAGAAAAAGAAGTAAATTGTGTGCACGTGTGCGTCGAGTGTGCGCGCGCATGGCTCGAGGGTTGGGTGAATTTTACCCTACTGTCAGAGAGAATGTGTCAGATTTCTACTCCTTTGTTCCTTGTCGCAGTGCCTTGTCGTTATGTCTATCCGTGTGTGTGTGTGTGTGTGTGTGTGTTTGCCTGCCATCCCTGTCAGCTTTAGTTATTAGTCACTAGCTTTGTCGAGAGGCGCCTTTTTTTTTTTTCAAATAGTTTTGAAGTCATAAACCCATAAGCAGACAGATGTAAGCTGGGGACCAAATACAGACATATATTAGGCATTCCCCTGGATCCAGCAAGCTGCTTGATGGGACATAAATGCAATCATATCCTTTCTCCCAAATCCCTCACAGCTTTTGCATTCTCCCATCACCACTGCTGATAGACTATTAAGATACAGTTGCTATTGCTGTAAACACTACACTAAGTCATTTGAGATCATTCTCATGTATACTACATGTCTACCCTTAAATTCTGATACATTGCATCTTCTCTGAAGTGCTGATAAGACATTTGAGTGGAATATAGCAGGCATTGTGGTCCAAAGCGGAGTGTGGGCTGCAGCGTTGGATCGACTGCAAAGAAAAAGCAGACTGAAAGAGACAAACTGAGTGAGCGCGTTTAGAAAAAAAAAAGGTTATTTAGAGTAGCATGTTACAATCAAAATTTGAAGTGAGGTGAACTTTCTGAGTTTTGAAGGAAATCTGTCAGCGTGTGAGAATGACAACGAGGTGGGTTACATCCCATCTGTCATCAAAAAAGGCAAACCCTTGGAAAACATTATTCTCCTATTACTGTAATTGAGTTTGAGAATAATACCAAATGCTTCAATAATACCAGATTATGAATTCATTATGATATGCTATGATAATGCTGGCCAGATGCTGCTGTTTTGTCTGCCCTGCAAATGAATCTAATCCACACCGGACATCTGACAATGAGGTTTTCCTAACCTCCAGATGACTTTAAACAGGTTTTAGGTTCTATTCATTTGAAAAAAACAAAACAAATTAATCCCTGAAATAAGTCCAAATTTGCTTGAGTGTGATGGTTGTAGGTGAAAAGAAAAATCCCCAATTGCTTTAGTAACTGAGTCATGTCTTAAATGATCGATATTGTTCCACTAGAACTTCATAATTTGTCCTTCAAAAGTATGATATTGATCAAGTATCAACTTCAGTCATTATCATTATTAAGATTTTGCTCATATTTAACACAAAACTGGTAACTTGTGACGGGTATTTGTCACTGTTTGTTTTATATAGTTATATGAATCAAAACAATAATTTGTTGAGCAACTGGTAGAGAATATATAAAGAGGAAGTAGAAGGGCTCCCTAAAATAAAGTTTATTTACATGCTCAAAAACAGTCTGACGGAGAGTTCCTTTAACTTCTATTTAAAACTAGACTGAATGCAAGTATTTTGCTTGTACTTGAAAACGACATATATGTACAACATATATAATGCTGGATATGTACTCTCGAATCTTATTACAGTGAAAATATGAAGAGCAAAGAGCTTGATAATAACAATAATAATAACAGGAGTTTTGTTCCACTGTATCACTGCTGCCTGGTGTCTGTTGCAGGCACACAGAGGTGGTTTTGGAACAGGAAGCGCTGCCTTGACCCTTGCTTCCTCCATTGCGCCTTGTTTATGTTCCAACGACTTCCTGCATTTCTCTGTCATTTCTCAGGCTTGGAATAGCACGGTTGGCGGATGGATATATCATGATATATTTGTCTGGCAGAGCGTATACTTGTAGAAATAGGAATGAAAGCTGAAGGGAGAGCTGCTTCCTAATAACTGCAGACTGGCTGCGGTGTAACTGTAATGTTGGTTTTCAGTCACTAGAGGGTGATTAAGCCTGAGCTTTGTGAGCGAGATTCAACTGTGGGGATCCAGTACATGACAGGAGGTAAGATTATTGACATTTCTATTGTATGAAATGTACTTGTACTAGCTAAATGCTTCATAAACTGTATTAGGAAAGGCAGAATTTGATTTATATATCCCTATACATAGATATAAGAAGGCAGCTGTTATAAATTAAATCTTTCTATTACCAGTATTTAAATTGTTGCTCTCATCTCTATAATAAAATGGTACTCATTAAACAAATAATCAAACAATATAAATGTGTTTTGTGTGTGTGTGTGTGTGTGTGTCAAGATATGTGCTCCATTCTTGACATCCTGGCTTCCTGTAACGCAGCCGACACTTAATATCTTTGTCAGCTTTACAAGTTAGTTAATAGACATCCTGTAATAATATCATCCTTGGAAAAAAAAAAGAGAAGACTACAGTATTCCTGCAACAACTTGATCAGGTGACATAACCTCACTTGATCCCAGAGTTCAAGCATTTTCTTTTGAGATTAGTGAAGAGGTTTACTGTTCTTTTTTTTGCTTTCGTTTTAATACACTTAATGAAGTCTTAAAGAAACAATGGAGAAAAACATGTCTGAATCTTTGAGGAGAAATTCATAGACTTTCTGAGAAGAATGTTTTTGTGTTGAACTAATTGACTCTGCAGCAGCTTTTAGCTAACTGAGAACAGATTTGAGCTTATTAAAGACACTGGTTTGATCACTCGTGCCCCATGTTATAAAAGGTGCTGGTTTTGTGGGGGCCTACTGTTCTAGGATCATGGGGACAGGACCCTTCCTTGTTGCCCCAGCAGGGTGTCATTTGGCCAGGCTCTTAAGCTTTAGTCCCCCCGGGTAGGGTGCAGGCTGCCAAATTCTGAGAAGGTAGCTGTACTACTCATCGCAGTCAAAGCATAATACACGGTGCTCAGTCAGTATCTGTGCCCGTTGTTTTTGTTGATGATATCAAAAGACAGGCTGCAAACCTATTTGTAGATCATGTATTTGCCAGGCAAATGAATTATCCCTTTATGACACTTAATACATTTCTTCTGTGCAACGATTAATCAGTTGTAACTGTATATGTAATGTTTTTTTTCTATATGGGTTGGATCACACCAAACATTTTATTCCTGATGGAAATTTGAAATGGATCACGAGAGCATGTGGCGTCAGGAGAATGATGGAACCTGTGAAAATGGCTGAGAGGTCAGGAACAAGGAAGTTATAGCTTTAAATAAAAGTTTTGTTCATTTTATAGCCCAGGCGTCCTGATTACCCATCTCCCCCAGGCACAGCAACTTCCATGAAACTATATGAAGGACGGAGAGAAAAAGAGGTCTGGACTTGGAGCAGCTTTAAACAAACGAGGAAATTTGGAAAAATTCCCAAACAAATGCAAACGCAAATACTCCAAGCAGATTAGTATGTCATATTAGCATGAAATGATCTTTGTTGTACAGTTAAACATGAGACGTGGCTGTAATCAGGAAACAGGTCTGTAATTTGTCCAAGGAGTTTAAATAAGTATCAGTTATGTGTGATATTTTTAGCTGCAGAATTTAAACACGCCTCAGGATTATAACAATTTATGTGCATCACAAATACATATATTTGCATTACTATTAGTGATAATTTTGTTATAAACTTTTAATGTAATTTGGGAGAAATATCTACCTTTTCTCATGCTGACAAGTGCCATAATTATTACTAGTAGTACACCACCAGATCAATATCAATATCTGACACACAATCTTATGATCATTGAAGACTCACAAAACAGTGCATACATGCATTTACTATAAGAAGAAGATGTGAAATAAAACATATCATGAGCACAATATGTCAACAACATTATAAATATTCACAGTGTGACTCTAGTGTCAAAAGTCCAAAATTTCTAAGTAAAACTGGTGAATGCACCTTAACAACCAGTCCTGGACACAAAGACAGAAATTGGACAGTTGAAGGAAAACCACCTATCGGAGCCCCAGATAAATCAGTATGTTCATCAGGAGGCCAATTAACCATTTTGTGAGCCTTTTTCTTCTTAAGCACCTGTAGCCATGGTTCATAACTCCAGATACTTGCGATTCTAGTGACTAAATAAATTCAGTTGAACGAACTGCATTTTGCAACGAAACATTTTTGAGCCGAGGCCAAAAATCAAACAGGTATATTGAAGACTCAGAGGTTAGGACACACACACACAGACACACACACACACACACACACTGACACAATCATCCACAGATGGAAAGATAGAGAGAAAATATGTTACAGAGAGAGAGAGAGACTGTTCCCTGAGCTACCTAGCTGCTGAACACTGAAGAGAGGAGAATGAAATTGGAGTGACATCCCAGTTACTGCTCTTGACATTTGTACATCGTCCAGACGCGTATGCGCAGTAAAAGCCGCACCTGGGGGAGGTTGTGTATACGTGTGTGTCTGCGCGTGTGTACTGATGAGCTAAGCGCAGCTGAGGACAGACAGTGAATGAATAATAAAGTGTGTCAAACCTGACCTATGCAGTCACTCTTATTTAGACGTTCCCTCGTTTGACCTCCTCTCCATCACACAGACAGAGACAAAGCCTCTTGTGTGCGCTACCTTTAGAATGAGTTTAGAGTGAGTGCCTTTGTTTTCTCCAGCTTTAACATAGAGTAGCTGTTGAACTGTGAACGTGAATTGGACAGAGATCAACCATATAATATAGTTTTGACAACCTTTGAAGTGCAGCCGCTCTACCCCCTCGCTTTTGCTGATTGCCCTTGAGCCCTTTTACTCCTCTGCACAGGCATTCTGTGGCATTTACAAGGTACAGTGGGCAGCAAAATGCATATTAGAAACAAATAAGCACACATGGATGGAGAGAGATTAGTACAGTGAGTGATGCATTGGGTGAATCATTTGATTGGTCGAGTGAAACAGTGATTTATTAGTAAATAAAAAGCTTGTATTTGTAGTGTAATCAATCAGCTAACTAAAAGCCCTATCTAGAAATATTGCACCACTTATTATATTATCAGATATAAGTGTTTTTTACAAGCTACTGACTCTCAAATGCTGACTGTAAGATATTGGTAAGAACTTCCAGTGCCTTAACATGAACAGCAGAGGAAATTTTGAGAGCAGATTTTCCTGCTGGCTAGTACTATTAAAGATTTCTTAATATAACAAGTCGTGCACTGTTCCTTTCTTTGGCATGCCTCTAGAGGGATGATCATCATTCTTCATAAAGATATCCTCCATAGGTGATCAGTCTGGTTGAGATGTGGTGATGGCAAAGACTGTGATTTCATATGACTCACATCATTTTTTGGATTTGATATGGGTTACTGTCAAGTTGGATCTATGGCCAAACCAGTACATCTTAATGCATGACTGTGAAACCCATTGTTCCTCAAGGCCAACTGCCCTGCTTGTTTTCCAACTACCCCTGCCTTACCCACTGCTGATCACCTGGATCTGGTGTGTTCAGTCAATCAGAAGCAGGAAGCATGAATTAGTGTTACTTATTCAGCTCAGTTTAGATTAGTGGCGCTTGTTTATTCTGGTTAAATTACTGCATCAAACCACAGTCACTTTATGTGTCCCACATTGAAAAGCCTGCATTGTTGTTTCTCCACTTTTTTTATTCGTCTGTATAAATTGTCAGCTGTCTGTACCCTATTCAAGATGAACTGAATTCCTACTGTATTTATTTCATGATTTGCAGGATTATCACTCAAAACGTTACTTCCTCTATCAACAAAGCGCCAGATCTAAAGTGGATGGTTATTTCAGCTAAACTGATTTGTGCTCAGGTATGCTCCTTTGTGTTTATTAAGTGAAGGGTTGTGTCAGCCAATGAGTGCGCAAAGAGAGAACGTAACTGACCAATAGAGGAGCAGGAGGCGGGCTCTGTACAATAGTTAGCTGGAGGAGAGAAAACACAACAAGAGAGGACGAACGTGGCTTCATTTTTACAACCATGTCTAAACATTGGTGAGTGTTTCATGCTCAATATATATATTTTTAAAGTGCCGTCAGTGTGACAAACAAATTCTGGGTGTGAGAAAAAATATCCATGTTGCATGAAGACAAGAGTGGCAAGCAGGTTGCAGTTTGGCTTGTTGCTGAAAGATGAGGAATTGGCAAAAATGTTTATGCTAGCTGTATAACAAAATAGAATTTGCTTAAAGTAGCAACAGTGGATTCTGGCCATTTGGTGCCAGTGGAACAAGATGTAAACACAAATTAAAGTTGAATGTGTTACTTATACAGACAGCATCATTAGCATTTATTAGGAGTGGCTGCCTGGTGATTTTAAAGGATAAGTACACAGTTTTAAGGGTGTTTTAAAAACTAGTCAGGTGCCTATATGAACAACGAATCAGACTTTTTAGGCTGTAATTACTAATTACAAGATTACTTCCTAATGCAGTGTAAGGGATGGGGGACAAAACTAAAAGTCCCCATTTTGTGCAAAATTACATTCTTTAATTTCACAAGATTGAGCTGGACAAATAAGTGGCTATATTACAGAGACTTACATACTTTTTATTATCAGATTATTTGAGAATTTTTTAATGTATTTTCTTTTTTTAAATTCTGTTTAACATATGAGTTTTAACCAAGGGAAGCTGTTGATATTTAGTATGTCACAAAGAGAGGATGTGGGATAGCATGAAAATAAAACCATTCATTCACCCTTTTTATTGCAGCACATCAGGCAGTGTCCTGGGAAACTCAAAGAGGGAATTTTGGACTAAAAATAATGTCTTTTGGAAGACATGCATGATTTGATCCATTCAGACTACTGAAACCTAGATATAACCTTTTTGCACAAAACAGGGACTGTGAATATTGGAGGGAAAAGCTTTTTCAATCTTCACCTGAAAACTGTTGAAACTCCTACTTGAAAATTTGTGAACCTATCCCTTAGGCCTAAGTCCAACACTTACTCTCCTTTAAACTCACTGACTTTTTTGTCTGGTGCTTGGTGCTGGGCAGGCTGTGTTCAGTGGGTCTTTTTGCTGCAAACATCCGTCCATTATCTAAACTGCTGGGGCTGGAGCCAATCCCAGCTGTAGTTGAGTGAGAGGCAGGGTACATCCCAGACAGATCCCCGGTCTATCACAGTTTGTTGTTGCTGAAAACAGATGATTGAAATGGGACTGTCAAGTCAAGTTGTGGCTATAAAACCAAAACAGGGACCTGAGTAGAACTCCAAACCATTTCATCATACAATCGACCAATTGATGATTGTTAATACAAATACATTTGTTAGTGCAAGGTAACTATAAGACAACAGGGGCCATATTGGTATAGTTTGCTAACCTGCTATTCACTCGATGTAGCCTGCAGAAACTTGGCTTGCTCAAGCAGCTATGTTAAATGGATAATAAGGCTTTGTGTGGAGTTGACATGCATAACAACTCCTGATACTGACACATTAAAAGTTATCCCTCTTCACAGTCTACAGATGCATTTTGCTTCAGGGCTAAATTCGCCCACTATGCTTTCAATCCTGTTTGCAAAATTAACTCTGGCCAGTATCCCCAAATGTATTACACAGCCTGTGGGACCACTGTAGACTCTGATTGTTAATTCTTGGGATGTAAATAAATTCTCATCATTATAATGTATCATGAAGAAAATGTTTTAGATTAACGTTACTGTAGTCTTTTTATACATTGTAGGGTAGAAGTTGACAAATGTTTTGTGTTCCTGGTGGTTGTTTTTGCAGAGCCTGTTGGGGAAAGGAAACAATTTGATGTTGCCTCCCATTGGTGTCTCAGTCTTGTGTAATTTGCTCAAACCTTGGTGTGTGTCTGTGTGTGTGTGTGTGTGCATGCATGTGTGGGTAATGTGAAGTGAAGTGAAGAGAGAACGGGAACGAGGTGGAGTGGTGAGAAAGAGGCAGAGAAGTGACACAAATCAATGTGAGCACCCAAACCACCATCACCAGCAGCAGCAGCAGCCTCCCCCGACCTCCATCACCCCTCTGCCTTCAGTTGGAAGAGACTGAGAGATAGAGTCACAGGAAAGACATTCTCTTCAACAACGCAGCATCCGGTAAGTCGTTACAGAGATAGAAATACCTCCCACCACACACAAGTTGTAAAAGCGAAGGCAACGAGAACGCGCTGCCAGTGTGACTCGGCTCTCCAAGGCACAGAGCGCACAGAGCAGGTCAGACAGTCGTGCTTTCCCCCCATACACCAGTTCCTCTCCGCTGCTTCTGTCATCGCTGCTTCTGCGGCTGCAGCAGAGAAAAAAATAACGCTCAGTGCAGGACAGCAAGAGAGCCGCCGCTGGTCTTCCTCCATTCATATGTTTTAAAACCCGCTGGGGATTAGGGATTGGAGTGAGAGAGGCTTTTTTTCCCGCCAATCATCACCGTGCCTCTCGGAAAGCAGGAGAGAACTGGTGGATGAGTAGAGGAAACAGAGGGAGAGGTAGTAGAAAGATAGTTCTCTGTGAGACATGACATGAATGATGGTTTCATAGCCATGTAGGAACTTAGAGTTTACCACAACTTAGAGTTTGTGGTATTTGTTGATGTTGCCACTGTGTGGCTTAACTGTGTCTTTGGTGTCCCCAGTGACTTCAAGAAACTTTTTAAAGGACTATATTAGTGTTTTTCTTTACGTCTTAGACCACTGAGTAGCTTTAAATTTACTTCATGTTTGAACTTTTTCCAGCACTTTGTTTAATGTTTTTGGATTTATGTGATGACTTGAATGTAAATTGAAGTTCTAAAGGTTGTATAGTCAATGCAACTCACATTTTGAAAGAATGTACTGCAGATTTTATATATGTTCAGTAGGATTGTGTATCATACATTAGTGCCAAAGATTTGTTTTGTTTTGTTTAAGATTGATTGAAGCTGCAAGTTTCCATCCCTTTATGCCACGAAAGTCAACAAATGTTTGTTTTTTCTGTCATGTTCCTTGGCAGTCCTTGAATTCAGCTTTTATAGTTCCATCACGACATCTGTTACTTTAAGATGTGACAAACCAGTATGCCTTTTTTCTCACAGAAAAGCTGGTGGCAGAACAGAACTTGAGATTGACACGACATCCATGTGATGTTGTGATTCCTGAATTTTAACTGTAAACTGGAGCTGATTGGGAATTTGTTGCTATCTGCAAAGTGACTGGTAATGTGATGATGGTAAAACCAATCAGTTAGATGCAATGTATCAAAATTGGCTGTGTAACAGTAGTGGTGCTCCAAGAGAATTTGGTTTGTCTCTGTGACAAGGCTACGTGATTGTTCATGTGCTTAAACCATATCAATTTTACACTGATGTCATTTTTTTCTAGTTGGTTTATAAATTGACTGATTGACATGGCTTCTTAGAGTCAACCACAGAACATTAATTGATCTTATTTTCAATCTGAATTAAAAATAAAACATGGTGTAAACAGATGATTTTTTTTTACTTCAGTGATAAAGATACGTTTAAGCAAAGGTTCATTGCTTTCTTCTTCCACGCTGTCTCACTCCTAATGCTACGATGTGACCTTATGATGAACCGGTAGCCCAATTCACACATATAGTGTGTCACTTCCTTTCTAAGTACCTTTCCATTCCCCGGCGTCCTGTCAGCTAATTCCTGCCTTCATAATTTGAGCACTGTGTGTGTGTATGTGTCTTCCTGTGTGACTTTGACCATGGGAACCTCCATGACCTGTGTGTTTTGTTTATGGAGTCCTCTATTCATCGATGAATTGAGTAATCTGAGAGACGTAAAAGACTAAAAGAGAATGTGTCCTGTGTCCTGTTGATGCAGGAACTCTCTGCTAAAACAAACTTTATAAGCACCATATTGTCCATTAGTTGCGCTAAATTGTCTCTACAAGATTTAAAATATTTTTTCTCCACTAGAGAGATTAAACTTTAATGTATGCATGACAAATGGAAAGGATCAAGTAACTTAACCTTGATTTCTGACATATTGCACTCATGACTACACCCTCTATGCTCACTGTATTTGAAGAGCCAATTGCAGTCCCTGCTGAGTCATACTGTATCTGCACCGAATGTGAACTGTATCTGCTATTTACAGTCATAATGTATCAGTTGCTGCTGCCCCCCCCTCACATTTGTTATTGTGGCCGGGTGAGCTTGGCAGCACTGGATATCGTTATCAGGCTGTAGCATCAGGGATTGGTTTCCGCTGCGTTTTAGGCAGTGATGAAAACACACACATGTACTGTACACAGAAATACACTCACAAACACACACACACACGTTGGATTTGTTTGTTACATTAGTGTCTGTATGCGAGTGTACCAGGGCCCTACAGAGCAAGACACATTGTTAGATGCAGGTAAGAGTGAGACAGAGAGAGACATCTGTCAGTCTCTGAATGGTATTTTCCCAATGCAACTGATAAGGTGCTCTCCGTCTCTCTGTCTCACACATGACTACACACACACACACATACATACCGGGGAGGGCTCAGGTGAGAAAGCTGTGCCTGTTTGAGTGTCAGTACTTTAACGGGGTGCTGATCTTATACAAGAAAGAAAGCGGTAAACAAATCCCCCAACATGTGGCGGCTTGCTGGAGCAAATCCCTCTCTTCTTCTTTCTCTATCAAAGTATGTTTGTGTGACTTATGGTGTAATGAAATGTAACAGCTGAGTGTAATGTGGAACAGTTCTCCAGTGCTGCATTTGTGTTGGTGCGCTTGAAGTGGAGTTTGTTATGGTGCGATAAACAGCTATCAAAACCACATTTAATAATTTTAATAATTTAATAACATTGGATAATTTTTATATTTACAAAATCAGCAGCTGACAACTGAGAAGTGACTTTAGAACCCTCTGAAATATAAGGTAAATGCATAATTTATGAAGGTCTGAGAGGGTAAAGGTAGAGCTCTTAGTATGATTGTTGAAGCCTGCTTTTTGTAAAGTCTGTGTCAGTTATTCTCTGCGGCTCTGTGCCTCATTTAAAGCATACAAATGGGGATACGGATACCCACACGAAGTCATGAAATTGGTCATGTGAGGAATAAAGAACAATAGCTTGTGCAAGAAGGTCCTGCACCTCCAAAGTGGTAACCCTTCTACAAGAAATTCTTGGACCAACCTTGGAAAAATGTGAAGCTGTTCAGTGACTCAACAGACAATTTCTCACAAATGTTTGCAAAAGAGATGTTAAGTGCATTTCTTTCCTCATAAAACAGTGGCAAAGCAGACTTTTTGAATATCTTGAAACTTGTGTTGTTTAAATGCATGTTTCTTAACTAGTATTCTTCTTCTTTGTCTTTTCTGGCCCATATCTCACGTTTCTTGGCACAGTATTGACAACAACTTCCAGTCAGTGGAATAACAAGACATCACATCTCCCGTGTGTCATCTTGTGCGTATGTTTGCACATGATACAAACTATAATAATGAGTCTGTGCTCATGGTTGGTGTTAGACAATAATATATATATGTTTATTAATCCCATCACCACTATACGTCATAAAAGGATAAGTCCCTACTCAATGTAAGTACTTACGCTACATTAAGGCTCTGCGTCTTTCATTCTTTTTTTCAGTCTGGATCTGTTTGTTGTTCTCTCCTCTATCTGATGATCTATCTATATTTTTTCTCTTTCTCTTTGTATCTCAGCAGACTTTGGACGAGACTGAGGAGTGCGCTGCCAAGACGTATGAATTATTAGACTAATGGGCTTAAGTGGCTTGTCCTAACATTGTCTTTCTCTGACACATAGGCATACAGAGGCTTAGGAGAATACACAAAGTAAGAATAAGAAATTAGAATGAAAAATACCAACCCCCTCCTCTCCGTTGTCTTTTTTTTCAAGGTCAGGATTAAAATTCAACATAAGGAACAGTTGCCCCCTCTCCTTTGTCTCCTCTCCCCCACTTCCTCCTCTGTCTCCTCTGTTTTGTAAGAGCGAAATGATCCATTATTATTAAATTGAGAGATGTGCCACATGCGTTTGTTCCCTGTGGAGGCTCTTAGTAAGTTACAATATTTGTCTTAAAAAGATAAAGGTAAATCATTGTCGAACTAGAGACTGAGAGTGAGACAGATGAGCTACATGTACAGTATTGGATGTTGCAGGGTAAAAGTACGCTGGATTGGATTGAGCTGTGACCCTTGGTCTTTGCTAAATGGCAATTGAACCTAACTTTTTAACGTTTCTAACGTTATAGACAAATAACTGCATCAATTCATAAATACTTATGACATTAGACTCTCTAGTAAGCCAGTTAATTGTTTATATACTGGTATAACTTGGGAATGAACAGTGTTATCAGACTATTTTTTCAAGTTGTGTTAATAATAATAGTTATTCAAATATATTAAAGTCTTTACCTGTGATATATTGCTTTTGAAGTTATGAATATGTTTTGCTTTCAGCTGGGCCTGAGAACACGGCAACATTCAGTGTCCTATAAATAAAACCACTCAGTGAATGAATTTGAACAAATGAATTGTTGACCTACTGTGAGAAACTATTTATAGATGTACCCCGTCTGTAATGTGAAACACTATTGTAATATTTGCATTCCCCTTCCACGATGTGCACTAAGAGTTATTGATCTTTTCATAAAACATTTTCAAAGGTAAAGGTCAACCATATGGATATTTTGACATGATTGTTTTTATTAGATTATAATCTTATTTCACATGCTCTGATTTACCAGGTTCAAGAGCAGATATTTGGCACAAAAGCAGATTAAAAAAAACGGAGACACAGTGCACTGTTTGTAAACTAAATTATTAAACCAGTAATTTGTATCAAACCTGAATTAAACCACATGCTGTTTATGGTGTTACAGCAAATTTTGTGACTCATCAAATTCAGTGAAAGTCTTAATCGAGGAATTTCAGCTATGCCATGTTATTTCTTTCTATCATGCTCATGTTCTTTTTTTATAAGTATTGTGCAACCTCATAAGTCAGAAACTGTGATAGGTATCGGAGCAGAAACTGGCAGCTTCTAGTGTGTAGGTCTTTTTGTAGAGCTCTACTCTGTTGATTATTCTTTTACTTGCCATACATTTCTTGCTATGTGAGTGAGAATCAGGATGTTAAAGGGTCTTTTTTGTAATTTTTTGACAGTGCATGGGTGAAATAGAAAATATCTTTGTGCACGCATATACTGTACACGCACCAAACAGCAGTATATTCAGTCAGTGGGTCAGGGTGGCTCCACCCTTTATAATGAAACAAAATAAAATGAAAAGATCCCAAAAAACAAAACAGTTTATGCGCACCCCTTGAGGTGTTCCTAATGAACCAAAGTCCAAGTTGGACAGAGGCCGCTTATTTCCAAACTTTTTTTTTTTTACTCCTGATCCTTTGTGCATCAAACTCTTCAAAAAACAAAACAAAAAAACATAACGAGCTTCTTTCATGGATCAAACGAGAGCAGCAGTGCTCATTGTGCCAAAGCAGGATAAAAAAGGAGACAGCGAGAGAGAGAGAGAGGGTGAGAGAGATAGAGAGAAATACCTTATTATTGTTATCAAAGTAAAGCCAGCTCCTCTCCTGCTGCTCTTATGGGACCTCTCTAACTCTCACTGCTCATAGACTCAAGGGGAATCTAAACATGACCCGTATACACACCCTCCTCTTCATGGAACACACACACTTGCGCCTGTCTTGGTGCATGTCGTTTCATTTGTGAAATTAGTCCATTCTCTCTGACCCCGTCTTTTCATGAAGCGCGATGATGCATATTTTAGTCCCTTTCCTGTGCTTGTTTTACTAATTGGTGGCTATACTTTGCCCAACGCTGATATCCTTTGATCATCTCAGATCATTACGTTTACCTCATTAATTTGCTCAGTGTGATTTTTCTCCCCCCAAAAAATTTAAGGGTCCATGCAAAATTGGATTAATAATAGATCATATGAGCCAAGAGAAAGTGTAATTCCTGTGTGATTTCTCCTCTTCTTCATATGCTCTTTCTTTTTCTGATTGTGTCTCGTTGTCCAGTGGTGGGCAGGCCGGCTGTGGAGGAAAACACTGACGCTCTCTTGTTTTTAGCACAAAGTATAGTTTATTTAACGTCACGATCAGACTACCATCCTCATAATGGCGTGATCTGACAGACATGAGGTGTGGAGAAGAGAATTTATACACACTGGGCTTGAATAGGTCTTTTGTTGCCACTAAACATGGCAACAAATATTTTTATTTAAAACTAAAATACTGCAAGTTTTAGGGGTATTCTTAGGTGTTCATTTTTCCACTTTGGACAGAGCCAGACTAGATGTTTCTCAGTCTTTATGCTATGCCAAGCTAAACACTGTTGTTGATGCTCACACATGATCTTGAACTTGATCACAGCATTTTGTTTAAAAAAAAAAGTCCAAGTGCAGCACATAGCAGGTGTATCCGTTGACTTTTATACTATTTCCCACTTTTTACTTCACATAGAATAGGCCTCATTTGTTTAAACGTATATTAAACACTCAAGAGAAACACTGGTATTCATCTTCAAACTGTGTCAAGTCTGTAATCATACTATGCTTCCACTCACCAGCTGTGATTGTAACTGCTGTCAATACTTTCTTGTATCACAGTGTTTCCTGTTTTTCATACTCTTTTCAGCAACAGTGATATCTCCCTTAACAATGGGCTGTTGTCTGTGCTTTGTTGTTGACAGCTTCATTGTCAGTCCATCCAACTCCAAATTGTGTTGCATATAAAGACGTGCATCTCCCTCAGTCGTTCTCTTTCCTCTCCCTCTTGTTCTCCTCAGAGCAGATTACATCTCGGATCACTCTGCCTGCAGACGCCGTTGGCATTGTGCTGCGTCTCTGTCGTTGTCAAGTTGAGTTCTGCGCCCTCCTATTATCATATAGATAAGTGAATGTTTGTGTTGCGGCGAGACACTCGAACGTAGTGTATTGTGTATGTTGTTAAAATTGGCTCCTCTCGCCTCTGCCATTCATGCAGCCTATAGTCGTAAACACAACTGAGAAAGAGTGAGAGTAAGCAAAAGGTGATGCATGTTTGTTTCTTTTCTCACTAACTTGCTTTTGTGTGTAAAGTGGCCCATTGTTAGTGTGTGTCTTTACATTGTGGCATATGTCTGGAGTGTGTGTGTGTGTGTGTGTGTGTGTGCGCGCGCGCGCAAATGAAGCTGGTATAGTAGACGTAGAATAAATCCAAAACTTTCAGCTTATGTGTCCACAAATGTGTGTGTCTGTGTGCTCATATTGAGAAGATAATTAGTTTGGCACTGATAGGCAAGAGGGAAATCCCAGTCGTGGCACATTTAGCCTTTGGGTACCACTTGTGTAGTTTTTTTTGTGTGTGTGTGGGTGTGTGAGAGAGAGAAAAGACCACCCTCCCAGTGCTCCCATTTGTGTTATACTGACTGGAGCATCAATGAAATACACACCTCTTAAAACATACCTGTACTAGTTAGACTGGATTTTATATGTTTGCTGGTCTAATTAACCACAGCCCAGTCCAGTCCAGACTCCTCCGCTCAGTGTAATCCAGATCAGCTCAGTTGAATTCAGTCACTTTTAGCAGAACAGTGTGAACTGAGCCGGAGGAGCTGCAGGCCGTGATGTGATGACTCAGAGATGGAAGGAGACAATCTGTTCCCTGTTCAGCCCCAGGTGTGTGTGTGAGTGTGTTCATGAGTACACATATGCAGCGTGTGTGTGTGTTTGTGTATTAATGCAAATCTTTCTCAGGAATTTGATGCACTGTGATATTGACAAGAACAAAACAAACGTTCTGACTTATTTATAGTTTTTGTATGGTTGACTTTGTTGAATGTACCTAGAGTGGGGCAAAGCCAGCTAGATTTTCTCATCAGCATCTGTATAAATGTATAAATGAAATACTAATGCTTACATGTTGCCAAGGTCAAAATTTCTTTGTGATTTTTGGGTTGAGGATACTTTCTAAAATGCTTTTTTCGCTCAGTGTCAGTTCTTAAGCATCCAGCTGGTCTTGCTAAGTATAATTACATAGTGCTTAGTGCAAGAACAACACACTTTAAAGTTATAAACCCGAAGACGTTTCTGAAATCAAACCTCATTTTTGGTTCTGTTTATGGGTCAGCATTTTTTCAATTTAACAATTTTGTAATTACCTCTCAATATAGTAACTTTCATTAGTGATAGAGCCTGCTGTTCCCACGCAGGATTCAGATTGTCAACCTACGCATGAGGGATTCACAATTATTGGCTGAATTCTTTATTAAAACAACAGAAGTTTATTCGACTGCGCTGTAAATAGATACAGCAATTGCACTTCTGTTATGTTTCTGTTGTATGTGGTAGAGGTTACAATCTGTGAGAGCTTGAGCTCTCCTTTCCCCTACATTATAACAAAATGAAAAACTATTAAAAGCCAGCTCTCTGCTTTTATAGAAAAAAAAAAAGCAAGACTTTGTTGACATGACATTGTCTCCAGTAGAAAGAGAGAATAATGGCACAGTAGGGGGCCGTTTAAAACCACCATATGTTCAACATAACAACAGTGTTCTTTGAATGTTTGTGCCACTTTGAATTTGTGTGTTTTCTTGTTTGTTACCAGTTATCTCCTTGTGTATTTGCTCTGCTGTTTTACAGTACTGTATGTTCAGATTGTGTGTATGTCCCTAATTGTAGGTCACAGTTATGCAGAAACACAATAAGTAATATTTGTGCCTCTTTCTACATGAAGCAGTGCATGTTTCAAGCTGAGCACAACTTCCCTCTGATCCACCACCACCACCACCACCATCACCCCACACACAGACACACAAGCACTTCCTCCCTCCTCCACATGTTCTTCCACTTTCAACATCCTTCTCTTTCTTATGGAAAAGAGCCAATTAGACTTGTGTCTGTTTGTTTTAAACAAAATGGCTTTTAATTAGCGCGATCAAAAAGGCTTCTTTCTGCAGGCCCCAGGATCCACTTTGTAGTTCCCCCTCCAGATCGCACATGGGTTTGATGCCACCTGATAGGACGCCAAGACAATCAGAACACTTTCATAATGAATGCACATAAACACACACGCACTTTATCACTTTGTCTCCATCTATCGCTTGTTTTCTCTTAAAGTCTTTTAGTCTTTTGTTGTATTGTTATCCCGACCCTTCCTTTCGGTTGCCCACATCCGTTTAATTCTTCCTGTGTCGATCCTTTCTTCTCTTTTGTCGTTTGTGTCTCTGATCTGTGTTGTTTTAATGACGAGGTGCAGCATGGCTCACTGCTGGGCATGAACCGGTGTCCTCTCTCTTCCTCTCTGGCTACATTCACTTTTCAAGTTGCTGCTCAGTCTTTCTCATGACATTGGATAGGGTTTTAGGGTTTGTATTCGTGTATGTGTTTGTAGGCTTTGCACCTGTGTTCATATATTCTTTATTTATTTTGCCGAAAGCTCTCATACTCCTCACTGTATACTACATACAGTACACTGTACATGTGTGCATGTGTCTTGTCTTTTTTTTCTGTGTGTCTGGAGAATTGTTGGCTTGTTGGTGACAGTTGCTGCAGGGAGTAAACATGTGACCCAATCAGCTCACTACTGCTCAGCTCACCATGACTCCTAATTGACATGTGTGTCTGTGTGTGTGTGTGTGTGTGTATTCTATGTGTGGCTCAGCTGAAATAGGTTCAACTGACAGCTGTCAGGTTGCTTGACTCAATCATGATCTCCTCTGTTGTGCTTTCTTTCACCTATTTTGACATGCACACACACTCACACACTGATCCTCTGACACAGATACTGGCCCAATAATGGAGACACCTTTTGGCAAAACATTTATGTACATGTTTAAGTTGTAATAAACAAACACAGTTTCTAGAAAAGTTAAAATGCAGTAAAAACTAAAATCTATTTTTTGTTAATTGGTGTATTACCCATTATTGCTGGATACAAGACTTCAGCTGTTCAACAGTTGTAGTTGCCATTGTCTGATAATCCTCCTCATGATGTGCCATACTTTTTTACATGCAGAATGTCTTCTTTGGCATGAGGAATCTGACATCCATTTTTCCCAAAAACAAGCCGAAACCTGGACTTGTCTGACCACAGAACACGTTTCCACTGTCTTTCGGTCCATCTGACGTGAGCTTCGGCGACCACTCAGCGATATATGGCTTCCTCCTTGCATAATTGAGCCAAAAGTGATGACACAGTATACTGAGACATGCTGGACAGGGTTCCCCTTTGCCTTTATTTTAATATCTGAAAATTTTCATCTTTGGCAAATGATGTATCTGTAGCATCAAGTAAAATGTAAATGGTCTGCACTTAAATAGCACTTTTCTACCTTATTGGTACTCAAAGGATGTCTTAAAGTTTCTTGCCCAAGGACACTTTGACATATGACAGGAGGAACCGGGAATCGAACCACCAATCCTTTGATTGGCAGGCGACTGCTCTACCTCCACAGCCACCCCCACAATGTTGTTGTAAAATATTGTTACAGTAGTGAAGGACACATTAACACAAACTGCATCACTTTTGTTAGTTGTCACTAACAGCAAAAACTGTCCATTAACATAACAAAACTTGTAACTTAAAATGATAAACATTGGGGGCTTTAATTAAAAGTGTAATTGGCTTTTTGAGTCAACTATATGCTGAATCCAAAAACAGACAACTCTACAAGCTTGAAATGAACATACACTGTGACAAAATTTTCATCTTCGCCAATGAGGAAGCATCAGTAAGTACCAAATTTTGCCTGGCAGAGTGACATGACTTCTCTCCAACATTACAGTATGTATCCTCATGCGGTGACTCCCAAAGCCAACAGTGAGAAGAGGGAGCTGAGACAGTGCAGTATGAGTAGGCATTCAAAGCAGAGCAGTCACAGTTTTTATGGATGATTCCCTAGACAAATGCCTGGGCAGTATCTTAGTCTTAATGGCTGCACAAGCCTGATTTATTATATAAGTTAACCCTGACGCTGCTCTACCTTAGGGCATTAACTTCACTACACACACACACACACACACTCACTCATGCACGAAGCACAATAGGGACTGTAACAAAACAATACAGGTGATATGTAGGCTCATGTTTGAGATATAGCAGTGTGTGTGTGAGAGAGGTAGCTGCTCAGTCTCTGCAGTTACAGCTTTATTGTTGATATGAGTAGCACTTGACGTAGACCCCGTATGCTTGCAGCCTCCCCTCTCTGCTTTCTTACATCTCTCTGTCACAGCGAGTAGTTGCTTTTCTCCAAGTGTGTGAGCTCACTTAGCATAGAGCCCCCTGGTTTCCCTTCATTTCCATATAATTAGATTGTGTGTGAAAGGCTACTTCCAGTGCATTGATTAAGTGTCAGAGGAGAGGAGAGGAGACAGGCATCTCTGGGCAGAAGAGGGACAGGAGGGGGCACAGCACTACAAGAACATCCCCCCCACACACACACACATACACACACAGCCTTTTATCTCCTGTCCTGTCACTGTTATAGGGAGTGACGTCTTGACTCCTGAAAAAGCACTAACAAAAGGAAAAGTGTGTTTGTAATAATGACCCATATTGTGTACACTATGACATTGCCCTTGTTTGCATTTTCTCTTTTTATTTTTGTGTGACAGAATCGGAGCAGACAGTCTTATCCTTGTGTTTTCTTGAACCAGCCCACGTTGTCTCTGTCTTAATTTATGTTTAGCTGTGTGTGTCTTGACTTGGTTGTTATACGACCATCCGCTATCCTGCCCTATATAAGGACAAAACAACTGGACTGGGCTGAGCCGAGCTGTGCAGGTCTAATGGATTGCAGTCTTTCCTCAGCTGCATGTCTACTGTATCACAACTGCATTCCCGAGGACTAGTGAGAAAGTCCCTCCTACATCTCTTACTTGTTCTGAGTTTTGTTTTCCCCGTTGCTTTTCTCCCTTATGTGACTCTTACAGGCTGACAGAATTGGTATTGTCATTCTGCTTCACCTGCACTCTGTTAAATGATCCTCGTTTCTTCTGACATTTAGTGAAATTTAGTTATTTTTTCAGAGTGATGAGTTTGTGCATGAGTGCATGGGCACGCAGCATGCATCCACTTTTGAATAAAGCATAAAGAACTGGAGTCATTTTGTATATCAGCTCTGTTGATGCCAAATTGCAAGGACATATGTTCAGTGGTGCCATGCTTCACACTAGGAGTTGCTCAATACAACCATAGTCTTTTACTTCTGGGCTGTGAGCAGATGCACTGGAGCAGCACAGAGAAAAGAGCTTGCTGAATAGCACCTCTGTGGTAGTTGTACAATGAACACAGAGAGTCTCATTCTTATTCCACATATTATTTCACCTTATTTATTTACAGTAAATTCTGGGCGGCTGCTGCCAACCAATTCAATCTTTGGAAATAAATAATATAAACAATAGTTCAAACATTGAAGGACTTTGGTCCAGGAAGGTTCAGTTGTCCCATAACTCCTCTTCAACAGTATGAGTGTATGTTTACACAGTCATACAGTGCTCACGGTCATTGTAGCTGAAAACAAATGCAAATTTTATGTAATAGTTAAATCTAATTAACTATGTATACATTATGAAAAGTCTTATACACTTTGAGGTTGTGACTGACCTGCTTCTCTTCTCCACCTGTCTCTAGAGCACTGAGTGTCTCAGCATATGAAACACACTTCGGAGAGTACTAGTTAGGTACATTTAAGTATCAAATATATATATGTATTAATTAGGACTTGAATTGCAGTCAGGGTCAAATAAGCCTGATCAGGACATCCCTAAAAAATTGTACATGTACTTGTACTATTCAAAATTTAATGGAAATCTTGCCAGATTATTATAAAGATATATTCTTCTGGAGCAAAGTGTAGGACACACTGTAAGAATTACGAGTTGATGGAGTAAACACCATCCTTAGCTTCCACACAAGTGTGTGAAAACAAATCACTGCTGCTTGAATGCATTTACTGTACTGTAACAGACTTTGGTTTATACTTCCAGTCATTTACGTGGTGCTGATTGATGGAGTGGTAGAGCTCTTTCCACACCACCTTTTGCTTTTTGTAACGCTCAATCCCTGCTTGTAACACCAGATTTCGTGGCAAGTGAACAGGATTGGATTTGGCAAGTCAAGTGGGGCTTCTTAAAACCCCAGCTGAGTTTGGATAACAATCCTATCCACACACACAACTGTGCTGTAGCTGCTCTCTGTGCTAAGTGCTAATTAGCAGAACAAAGCATCTGTTGTTCTTTTAACACACGACAGTTAAATATTTCATCTATCCGCCTGTCTCCACCAATCCTCAGCTCCGCTGGAGGAGCAAGAGAAGGCAAGCTGACAGTACAGTACGCACACAGATCTGCTGTATATGCACACATATATCCACACAAATGGGTGTACAAGCCAGCATACACAGAAATAGACATAAATAAATAGACATGCCGAGAGACACGTGCAAACGCACACACACCGCCTGCGCTCTCATGTGAGCTGACAGCAGCATCGGCGTAATGTGCCATATTAAAGTGAACAGGACCTTTACTATAAACACCATCCCCCTTAGAGAGAGAGCTAGAGGCAGAGAGCTGGAGGTTTGGTCTGAGAGAGACAGGGCCAATGGCTAAGTGCTTATTACCCTGCCTCCTCTGACACTTACAAATACACACTTTGTTCTTCTACTGTCTGAGGTGGGGAAGAGGGGGCGATAAAGAGAACGAGAGAAAGATCACAACCTGGAGAGAAAGGAAAGGTTAAGTGAGTCGAATGATTCCAGATAGGAAAAAGACATATCTGATGCTCCGTCTGTCTCTTTCCCACCTTTTTCTTTTTCCTCTCCATCTCCCCTCTTCTTCCTCCCTCCATCTCCGTCTCTTGTGGCTTGAAGGAGGAGTGTGGGGGCAGAGCGCTCTCGTCTTGTTAAACGGCTGGCAGATGACAGAAAAATTTGAGGCATTTCGCTCTTGACAGGTTGTTGTATGTGCAAAATTTTTTTTTTCTTTCCTTTTTTTCTGCTTCAAATGTTTTTTGTCAGTTTGTTTCAGTCAAGCTGTCTCGGAAGCAACCGGTGCACGCACGCACACACACACACACACACACACACACACACACACACAAATGCTAAGAATCACACACATGCTAAAACACGTGCAAGGTTTTTTTGTGTTCTCATAGGAGACGGATCTGATTTTGTGTTCTCAGATTGGTGGCAATGGGAGGAGGGAGAGGAGCCGCTTGCTCACAAAGACGTCTTTTCCCTCCACTAATTGTCGAGACAGGCTTTGATTGCCTGTTTGGAAACAATTTTTCAAACTGCTGTAATGACGATGATTAGGTGGCAGGAGGAAGGCGCACACGGTTGGTCTGTCCAAACACCTTGCCACCTTGTGTTTACCTGAAAGATGAAGTTGTGTTCACATGTCATTTTTCAAAGTTATTGTAGCATTACAATACCTTTATCCTTGTCTTTTTTTAAGATGTTGATTTTTGAGCTGACAAAGGTGCCTTCAGGTACTAACCACCACTTACTGAAACAGTAGACCTGGTAAAATTGTTGTTTTTGTGCTTTTTAAGGTCAGCAATCTCACACCTCTGTTCCATATGTTATGGTTACTTTAGGACATACAAATGAGAAGAAAATAAAAGCATCAAAAAGATTTTTGTTTGTAGTAGCATTTAAATAAAAGCTGTTTAGTCCCTAGGATCCCAAATAATGAATATGTGCAGAATATTTTATCTGTTAATTCCTATGGTCTGGTGGCATGTTTTCAATCAACACTTTTCAATCAAGTTAATCAATTTAGAAAAAAAGACATAAGCTCAAAATCCAGCACATTTTAGAAGCTGGGATCCAAGAAAGTCACTGAATCACTTTGTCAACACAGCATTTCAGCTCTAGCTCAGGAGAGTAACATGACACATAGAATCTAGCTGTGGAAATGCTATAAAACTAGCACCTACTCACATCTTTTCCAAACATGTTTAAAATATAAATAATGCAATCATTTACAACCTATATTAAATTGAAAGTGGTACAAAAACACCAGATCAATTATTGAAACAGATTTGAAGACTGAAGACTGAAGAGACCAATTGCTATAGTTTTGAAAGTATTTTTTTTTCCTGAACTGTCATGAATTTTTGTCTTCTTCTTTACTACATTATCATTACTTAAAATCATTAAGTGGTCTTTGTTTAAGTTGTTTGCCAGTCAAACCTAGAGAGCAAGGATCATATAATGAAACAGGTTTGTCAGTGAATGCCTGTGTTTACACTTTTTGGTCCAGTTTCTGTCTCTGTCAAACACACGTTTTTCAAGAGATGAAAACTGCAGATGTTACCAAGTTATCTAACTAGCTGGTGTGACTACTGTAAGTTGGAGGAGCTGGGAAGTTACAGGCAACAGAAGAACAAAGGTGGTGAAGATCTGGGTGTGAGTGCCACCAGAGCTGTTGTAATATAATCAAATCAGATAATAGTTTTTCCTCAGTGCAATGGGAATGAAGATTTATTGCTGTAGTTTACATGGACAACATTCACCTGGAGGAACCCAAGCTGTCTGACCCTCATTAAAGTGGGGAAGCATTTGAAATGAGCACCAAACAACCACACAGAGCGGCAGCCAGCTTCTCATTAGAGAAAGAGAAAGGGATAGAAACAAGGAGAGAAACAGAGACAGAGCTGGAATGAAAACAGAGAGAAATCCTTGATTTGATTACTTCTGCCTGGACAGACAATAGTGATGAGAAGTCTTATTTGTGGCTCTTTGTGTGTTTCTGTGTGAAACTGCATGCGTGTGCGTTAATGTGCATGTGTTTCTGTTTCAGACTCAGGGATGAGCTGATGAAGACAGAGGCCATTCTTGTTAAGTGTGCTCCGGAGAATTTGTGTGTATGTGAGTGCGAGAAGCATGTATAGTGTAGAATATGAGTGTGAGTTGTGTTCCGACACATCCAGTGTGATCCAGCATGTTTTAGTGTGTGACCTGGTTTGGGTTTGGCATTGTTATTGATTGATTGCAATGTAAAACATTTCATTTTCTTGTCCTGTAGATTTTTTTAACACTAATTTATTTATTTTTTGAATAATTTAAAGAATTTAAAGAGTTTGGGTGTTTACTTTAACAGCAAGAAAATGTATTTTACAAAATGCTTTTTGTTGAGCCCTTTTCACTCTAACTGATTAAAAGAAAAACATGAATGATTATTTGACTAATCATTCCATTGACTGATATAAAATGGTGATTGTTTAATGAAAATGCATGTATATTCACTTTCAAGTAAAAATGTCTTATATTTATGTGCTTCAATAGTTTAAAACATTTCAATCATTATACAGTAAAGTTTCCAGTTCCAGCTCCAGTTGGTACTGCCAACAAACATCAGTAATTTATCATTTGTTTAATTAGATGCCCAAACTGAGTCATTAATGTTCACGTATTATGGTAGAGTTCACAATTTCTCAATGTAAAAGACTATCATCAGAAAACTCATAGCACAGCAGAAGACTTATGTTTTAACAAAAAACAAGGAAAATTTCTTAGTGACCTCAAACTTTTGAAAGGTGGTGTGTGTGTTTGTGTGTGTGTGTGTGTTTGAAACCGTGACGTCACTGCTTTGTTTGTGGGTCTGTGGGCTCCTTTATTTCAAACTATCCCCCGTCAGCTGCACATACAGTGGAAAGTGCAAGTTGCAATCCTGTTATGTTATGAACCATATGGAATTTCAGCCACATACTTGTAATTCTCCTATGTGAATTCATATACAGGAAGAACTGTACACTGTCTTAGAGATGGCTGCATCTTTTGTGGCACAGTTCACTCCAAGTTCTTTAGTATGTTTCAGGCACCCTTCCTACCCCCCATACCAGACAACACATCTGAAAAATGTAGGGAAAATCCTGTTAGTATAAAGTGAGTGTCTGGGTGATGCATTGTCTCAAAATAATGATAACCTCTTTCTGAGATTGCTGCTCATGCTAACTAACTTAGCTCTTGTTCTTTGTGTAAAAGAATCACTCTCTGCATGACACAGGAGTTTCCTTTGCAACACTGGATGTTATACAGAAAATGTAAGCTCTTTCACGAACTGGATATGTCAGTCAACGCTAAACGGTAGCAAAACTGACATCAATGCTATCCCTGTAAGGAAAAGGCCAGAGGGCACAGCCGCTGTTTTGGCCTACAGGAATGTGTGTGCAGTCGCGCACCCACAGCAAGCACACTTAAAGTAGATCAGGTATTAAAACAGACACAACACAAAGGCATGAACTCATAGCTGAAGCATGCACACACACAAACAGTTATTATTTGAACAACAACATGTGTTACACCTGGGATTAGCTTGATGTTTGTGAGATCAAATGTTGTCCACCATCCCCCAGCCTATTTCCTGTTATCTCTAATGTGGAGAATAATCCTCTTGTGGTATTAATCTCCTTTAAATAGTGTTGTACCATGCTGAGATAGAATTAAAGCTCTTGTTCCACTTCTGGATGTGGCATACGTGTGTGGTTATACTCTATTTGAGTGCACATGTGTGTGAAAGAGCAGCAAACAGTATATTTTTGGGGCATATTTAAACTGTTTTGTTAGTAAAACTGTCTACAAAAGTGGTCTCTTTCACTTAAAAATGATGGCCCCGTTAAACTGTCGACATCTGTTTACGTTTGAATCAATATGATGCATTTAATCTTGACTACATTGATCTGTCATTGTATCTGAGTTTGTCCCTGGCCTTTGATTTCCAGCCTGGGCTTGAGTAGGTGTATTTAACTCAGGCTTTTATTTATTTAATTGCATTTGACATCAATTAGATCTGGTTTGACTTTATTCACCTTGAATGCTGTTTTGTTTTTTCTACATCAGCATGTACAAGGCAATAGCAATCATTTTTTTTATATTATACATTTCTGAATAGCTATACTAAACTTTTATTAATCATAGGTTAGGAAAGCACCATCTCAATATAACTAATTCCTGCCTATGATTGATGAGCAGAAATTTAATTAATGACTGATTGATTCCTATTATTCCCTAGATTAGGTGAGGTAAACTTAATGTATGGTTGTAAATATGACAATCTTAATTCATCTATCTATTGCCTATCACTTTGGTCCAACAACTGTTGGCTGGATTGATATCAAATGTTCATGGTCCCCATAGGACAACTCCTGCTGATTTTTGTAATCCTTTTATTTATAGCAGATCACTGTTTTCATGTATCCAATACAGTATCTACAAGAAAGACTGGTATAGAATTTGGTACTGTCATTCATGGCTAACAGAGGATGGATAAGATTAACTTTGGTTTTGGAATTTTCCTCTACTGTTATCCTTAGCTCAGATCACTACAGTGCATACGTATGTACAGCCTCATATAGTCACCATAGAGGTGATAGCATAAAGACATAAAATGCCAGAGTAAGTTTACTTTGCTGTCAAAATATTTCCTTGCAAATGACATAGTTAAATACAGTGCTGTGGTGGTAGTGTGATGATCTGGGGCTGCTTTGCAACTTCAGAGCTTGGACGACTTGCCATAATGGATGGAATCAGGAATTCTGCGCTCTACCAGAAAACCCTGAAGGAGAATGCTTGACAATCAGTGTGTACAAATGCTTGATTGCAGTTGTTGATGCCAAGGGTGGCACAACCAGTTATTAGGTTTAAGGGGCAATTACTTTCTTACACAGGGCCAGGCAGGTTTGGACAACTTTTTTCACTTCAGAAATGAAATAATTTAAAAACAGCATTTTGTGTTTACTCAGGTTATCTTTGTGTAATATTAACATTAACATGGGGCGGCAAGTAGCTCTATGGGTCAAATACAAACCCTAGGATAAGTGGGTCGATTTACGTTTCATCCAGGTTACATGTTGAAGACACAGAAACCCCACTGTAGCGCCGTCATCTACTGCAGCTGTCCAAACAACAACTTCCTCAAGGGTATCAATAAAGTATGTCATAATGTTGTTATTATAATTGTTCGATGATCTAAATCATAAAGTTTGAGAAATATGCATCAAAAATGAAAAATCAGGGTTGGGGTGAATACTTTTTCACAGGACTGTACCTTTATCATATTTGGCATAGGAAGCTGCTGCTGTTTTCACTTATTTGTTTGGCTGACAGTCAGGTGGGTTCTGGTATGATTGTCCAGAGTGATAAATTTAGCCACTGAACCAGATGAACTGTCTTGATGTGAGCCAGCAGAACCATAAGACAGTCTTTGTCTGTCTGGATAGGGCAGATCAGGACAGTGACCCACACAACTCCTTGCAAATGACATTTCTCTCCCTAATGTGGTTGGTTCACTTGGAACATTTAATCACATTAAAACATTAAGCTGCACATCTGGTACATTCACTCATCGAGTACTTTGTTAGCAACACTAGACAAACCGAGCATGGTCTCGCTGTGCTCTCAAAACAACATCAGCTAGATAAATTCCTTTGAGGTTCTGCTCTATGTTGATATTGCATCACCTAATTTCCACAGTTTTATCAACTGCTCCCATTCTGAACTCATTGAAGTTATTGTCGTGTTCGTGAAATCAGTTTAAGGTGGTTTAATGCGTGATATCGTGCTAGACATATAGGTTAGATCAGTAAATTGTGGCCTTAAAGGGATGGACTTTTTCAGCATTAGTACTCAGATAGGCTTTAGCATTTAAATGATGATTCTTTGGTATTAAGGGGCCAAATATGTGCCAAGACTGGACTATTGATGCAAGATAGACTGGGTCCACGCATTTATGCTGTTGACGCCAAATTCTGACCCAGCCATCTGTGTGTCTCAGCAGAACTCGAGATTCATCAAACCCTTGCTGCATTTTTCCAGTCTTCAGCTGTTTTGGTGAGTCTGTGCCCCTCCGCAGCCTCAGATTTCTATTCTTGGCTAACAGGATTGGAACCCAAAATGCTCTTCTGTTGCGGTAGCCCATCCAGCTCAAAGTTTGACGTGTTGTGCATTCTGAGATGGCGCTTTGCTCACCACAGTTGTGAGGAGTGGTTATCTGAGTTACTGTCCTGTCTTTCTGTCACCTGAAACCAGTCTGGTCATTCTCCTCTTACCTCTCCTGTTCTGGCCTCACTACTGGAGCTCACTGAATCATTTTAGTTTTTCACACAATTTTAAATGAACTGTAGAGTCTGTTTTTCTGTGAAAATCCTAAGAAATACTCAAACCAGCCCAACAATCATACCATAGTCAAAGTCACCAAGATGTCGTGTTTTGCTTCCTGATCTTTGGTATCAACACTACCTGAATCTGTGGACATGCATCTGCATGATTTTATGCACTGCTGCCACATGATTTCCTGATTGGATGAATGCATGAAGAAACAGCTGTGCAGGCCTTCCTAACAAAGTGCTCAGTGAGTGTATGTCCGTTCACGCGACTACTTGTGTCTTTGTTGCTGTCTGTCTCTCAGTGAGAGAGGAAAAGAGAGACAGCCAGGAAGAAGGAGAGCTGTAATTTAGCTGGCTGACTGAGGAAGTGAGATCTCTTGGGGTGTGTGTGACTGTGACAGTCTGAATGAATGGAGACATTAGTGAGAGTGTTTGTGTGGACATGAGGGTGGAGGTCTGTGCTCGGTGAGTTTTACTCACCCTGTCAAATCCAAGACAGCACTAAGTGTTTTTTATCAACCATCCTCCACCTCTTTTTCTCCCTGTCATCGCTCTGTGTGGAAGAGCGTGTGTCCCCTGTGTGTGTTGTCACTGCCAAAAGAGAAATGTGCAACAGGTAGGTGTTAGGAGCAAAGTGTACACAACAAGGTATGTCCCCTTTTTTTGTTTGTCTAGTTCATCTTTACTTCCCAGTGTTGCCTCTATTCTTCAGGGTTGGAAGATCAGGGTTGGCTCAAGAACTCAGGCTTTTTTACCCACGTTGCTGCTGGAATCAAGCCACACCTGGTGTGTATCTAGCGTACACAGTTTGTGCTCCATTAGCTACAGGACTTTGACCCAGAGTCAAGATGACAACCTAGCAACTGGATTATGAAGCAAAGTGTTGGAAGGTGTAATTTTGATCCAGTGGTTGCTTAGAATTTGTGGCCATAGTAAATCTGAACTTAACCTCCTCTGTTCTCCTCTTTTCTTCCTTCTTGTACTCTTCTACTTTAATTCAATTCAATTCAACTTTATTTATATAGCGCCAAATCACAACATAAGTCATCTCAAGGCACTTTACAGTGGCACCCACACAGCTTGGAGCAGTCAACATATTCTTTTTCACACATATCAAAGAAATGTGTCAATTTACAATTTCAATTCAATTCAATTTTCAATTCAACTTTATTTATATAGCGCTAAATCGCAACATAAGTCATCTCAAGGCACTTTACAGTGTAAGGTTTAAGACCTTACACATTATATAAATATATACAGAATATT